>PVHP010024570.1:0-26280 GCA_004024765.1 Zapus hudsonius | reverse complement strand
TAGATAGTTCCCCCACCATGGCTCTCACAATCTTTCCGCCCCCTCTTCCGCTCAGTTCCCTGAGTTGTGGTGGATGAGTATTTAGGCTGCTTTAAGGTTGTGAGTGAGTTTAGGGGTCTTTGTGTTGAAAATCGTTGGTTTCTGTCACCCTGGCTTATCCTGTGTTGATTGAATGGCTGTGGCTGTGGGTCCCTTGTTCATCCCGTCATTCTCTGCGGGGTTCCATATGGATCCTCCACGATATGACTGTGGTGGCTCCTCTCTTGCCAGGATCTCAGCTACAGTCCTTCATTCTTAATTAAAAATGTCAAACCCTGACCAAGTAAAACTTTATTTCTGGCAACTCTTGGTAATTTCTACTATTTGAAGTAAAACTTCCCAGGTTCTGGCTTTAGCTGAGAATTTGAAATAATCAAAGAGGCCTGAGTAGAAGGCACAGTGAATTCTTAGCACTACAAGATTGATTTAGGAAGAAAGTGATATGAAACTCCTGAGGCTGAAGTACTAGACATGTGGAAACAATTCAACATTTAGTGAGAAGGTGCCTAGCACCTTAGAGGAGGAAGAGGAAGAGAGAGGGTAGAGGGAGGGAGGGAGGGAGAGAGAGAGAGAGAGAGAGAGAGAGAGAGAGAGAGAGAGAGAGAGAGAGAGAGAGAGAGAGAGAGATCAGAAACAGAGAAGGTGTATGTCTCATCTGCCAGTGTTATTGGGAGGATCAAACAGTAATCAGCCATCTCCTTCCCACAAGTTGAAGTTTCTCCATCCTTCTGATGATCAGGGTTACCATATCTCTTGGTTTGCCTGAAACTGTTGATTTTAGCATTGTAACTTCTCCATGCTGGTAAAATCCTCAACCTTGGGCAAACTGAGATGGTTGTCAGCCTGATTATATTTTAAGGAATTTGGGTAGTGCATGTGACAATTGAAATTGGCCCATGTCTCTCTTCGTTGTTTCTCAGAGAAGCACACAGGATACCTTAGGTTTGCATTGGATCCTGAGGTTACAATGATAAGAATACTGGCATCAATTGCGTGCATGCTGTGTACCAAGTATGTGAGAGTGCTGGATGCTCGTGCCAAGCAGGGAGCTCAGGGCAGTGATGAGGTATCTTTCCCAAGGTTAAACCACGTCTAAGTGGCTGAGCCACATTTGAACCTCAGTGTGCCTGAATCTTTTTATTAGAAAACCCTTTTATTTATAAGGAGGGAGAGAGAGAGAATGGGTGCACTGCAAATGAACTCCAGATACTTTGTGTATCTGGCTTGTGTGGTGTCATGGTTATGTTTTGTTGTCAGTTTGACCTTTTTAGTAAACTTAAATGGGTCTCTGATATTTGCAGGAAGGTGGCCTTTCAGTAAGGGGCAGGATGTAAGGAAGCTTAGGAGAGTTAGAAATATCCTTTCCTGAGAGGGCCATGCAGAAAGGAAATTCCAGAAACTCAGGGAGTCAATAAAGCTGGGAAAGGATTGCAAGACCCCACCCTAAGGCTATATAAAGGGGGGAAAATCTCTTCCCCCTGCCCGTTTGCTGTTTGCTGTTCTTTGTGTGTGGTGTTGGTGATGGCTTTTCTCTCTCTCTCTCTCTCTCTCTCTCTCTCTCTCTCTCCTTGGATATGTGAAAGGATGCCAGCTTCTTTCTCCATTATGGAACTTTCACTTTCTCTGAATCTGCAGCTTCAATAAATCTCTTCCTCCCATAATTGTGCCTGGTTTGGAGGTTCACCCCAGTGGAGTGAGCTGACGACGACATGTTGGTACTGGGAAACTGAACCCAGGCCATCAGGTTATTGAAACAAACGCCTTAACAGCTGAGCCCTCTCTCCAGCCTTGAATCTTGTCTCTGCTCTTTCCACTGTGAAGAACTTATGAGAAGCTCCTTGATGTAAGGTAATTTGTTGGGCGTCAGCTGTAACCACCATTTCCGACCTTGCTCTGGTCTTCATGGTGGCGTAAAATTCTCTTGGGCGTGATGCAAAGAAATGCTGTCCAGGAATCAACAAACTGCTTTCAACTGATACCAATAGCAATTCTGAATAGTTTTTTGTTTGTTTGTGTGTGTATGACAAGAGTTTTGCTGTATATCCAAAGCGAGCCCAGAACTTGCTGTGCAGGTCAAACTGGTATCAGATCCTCCTGTATTCTCTCAAGTGCTAGGATTACAGATATGCACCAACACACCTGCTTACCTTTTGATTATTTTTATTTTATTTTAAAAATATTTTATTATTTTTTTACAAAGATATACAGAGATAGAGATAGATAGGTAGATAGACCGAGAACATGCAAGCATGGGCCTGCCAGGGCCTCTAACCACTATAAATGCACTTCAGATGCGCCACCTTGTGCATCTGGCTTTATGTGGATAGTGGGGAATCAAACCTAGGTTCTCAGGCTTTGCAGGCAAGTGCCTTAACCACTAAGCCATTTTCCCAGCCATTTATTTTATTTTTGATGATTTCATACATGTATATATTGACCATATTCCCCTCATTCCCAGTAAACCTTTTCTTCCTACTTTGAAGTATTTTTATTTTTGTGATCTACTGAGTTGAATTTGGATTTCTTGCATGAGCATGGGTGGGAGGTTATTTAATGGAGTATGGGTAACTTACCAGTGGTTATAATACTGAAGAACATGACTCCTCTGCCAGCAACCATTAATTATTCCTAGTGATGTGTGAGCCCTCCCATCCATCTTTTGATTCTTTTAAAAATATTGTTATTTGTGTGTGTGTGTGTGGGGTGGTGGTGCACCAGGGTCTCTGAGCACCAGACACGTGTGCCACTTGCTGTGTCTGGCTGTATGTGGGTGCTGTGGAATTGAGTTCAGACATCCATGCTTTGTAAGTATTTTAACTGTGGAACCATCCCCACCTCCATCTTTTTGTTTCTATATTTATAAAAAAATTATTTTACACATATATTTTAACAGGTTATACACTTTCATCCCTTCACCCCTGTTCGCATTTCCCTGAGGCCCTTCTCAGTGGGGTTATGGTACTCACTGTGGGGTTCCATCTTTTGATTCTTTTTTTTTTTCAAGGTAGGGACCTCACTGTAGCCCAGGCTGACCTGGAATTCACTATGTAGTCTCACGGTGGCCTTGAACTCACAGCAATCCTCCTACCTCTGCCTCCTAAGTGCTGGGATAAAAGGCATGTACTGCCATGTCTGGCTAAAAGAGGTTTATCACTTTAATCATTATTTATTTTTTGCTTTTTTTTGAGGTAGGATCTCACTCTAGCCAACACTGACCTTGAACTCACAGTGAATCTTCCTACCTCTGCCTCCCAAGTGCTGTGAATAAAGGCATGCACCACCACACCCAGCCCATCTTTTGATTCTTGTTTAAAAATATTTTTTATTTATTTGCAAGCAGAGAGAAAGGTAGAGAGAGAAGGGACAGACAGAGAGAATAGGCACACCAGGGCCTCCAGCCGCTGCAAATGATGCAGGCTGCACTTTGTGTTTCTGGCTTATGTGGTACTGGGGGAGCGAACCGGGGTCTTTAGGTTTTGCAGGCAAGCGCCTTGATCGCTGAGCCATCTCTCCAGCCCCATCTTTTGCTTCTTAACGGGACTACTAAATTGTCTGGCACATAGAAAGTGTTCAGTGAAGGGTTGGTAGTGTTATTTTAATTATGACACATTAGCCATAATGTTGAACTGAAATGTCTTGTTAGCAGATATAAATCCAAACGTTTAAATATAAAATCACCATTTTTCTCCAAATATTTTAGGTGTTAGGGAAACAAATAATACATTTCTCACTGAGTTCAAAATTGGACAAACACACAGAGGCATCAGTTTCTTTTTTCCCCAACAAGTCAAAGCTTTCTTCTCAGTTACTTGATTTGGAATAAATAGAAGACAGGAGTCCTTGCTGTGATAAACAGTGTTATGCCTAGTGTTTCATAGATGCACAATATTCCGTTCTGGGGCTGCACGTTGTCAATGGTTCATTTCAGGGGAAAGCAGATCCAGGTATTCAGCCCTGAGAAATCCCTCTACCGAAACGAGTGATGATTGAAGCTCTCTGCATAATGATGATGCCCTCACTGCTGGGCATCATCACATCATGAAGGCCATGCCTGGGAGTGTGTGGAGAAATGCAGAAAGCTTTCTGGCGACCCTCTGCTTTTATTTCATCAATTCATGTCTCAGAATTGTACCTTTGCTAGAGAATGAAATCCAGTTCAAGTAGCATAATTTAGCTCAGGGGAGCGAGATGTGTGAAGGACTCAAATACAGCACTAGAGACCCATGAATCATTTGATCCAATCAACAAATATTTGTCATGTTCCAAGTACGGTTCAGGACAGTGTGCTGAGTGCAGGGCAGGCCAAGAGGGACAGCATGGGACTCGCGTGGAGCTAGAGGAAATACGGCAAAGATAAAAGCAATTTCTTCAGGGCCCATTTCCAATATTCACAGGTGGTTTAGAATGTGCGGATTGCCATAGTCAAAGACCACAGACTGGGTGGAATACATAAGAAATGATTATTACTATTTTGGTTTTTCACAGTAAGCCAGGCTGACCTGGAATTCACTATGTAGTCTCAGGGTGGCCTTGAATTTACAGCAATCCTACCTCTGCCTCCTGAGTGCTGAGATGAAAGGTATGCCCCACCACGCCTGGCGAGAAATCAATTTCTTCCAGTTCTAGAGGTTGATGTCTAGGATAGGGAAAGCATAGCTGGGTCCTGGCTAGACTTTTCCTGGCTTGCGGTGCACTCACAGGCCTTTCTTCTGCATAGGCATATGGAAATAGAGATCCTTCTCTTCAGAGTCCTACTGAACCAGGATGTAACCCATCTGACCTCATTTAACTTGATTCCTAAGAGTCCCATCTCCTCATATAGGAGAGCTAGGGAGTCAACATGGAAATTTTGGGAATTACAAGTCAGTTCACAGAGGTAAGCCCTAACTCACTTCAAAACAAACATTAATATCACACCATAAGTCTTTCTCTTTCTTCTTCATATATGTATACACAATACATATATGAATGATAAGTGAAACAGTTCTTATAATTTTGGTTTTGAAATAGTTTGGTTATGAGTCACTATGATGTTCTCAGCATAATGATGGATCCTTCATCAGAGGGAAATGCCTGGTACTGCTTCTCAGCGACCTTGCATACCTGGTGTGGGGGTTTGAAGGGATGTCCCCCAATAGATTAAGAAGTTTATTACAGGCTTTCCTCCAGCTGCCTGGCTGGAAGAGGTGTCACCTTGGGTGGATGTTAGAGTTCAGCCCTAGGGTGACCTGGGTCAGCCAAGGCTGGCAGGGTTTGTAATCAAGCACCTTTAACTGCTGAGCCTTCTCTCCAGCCCACTGTTGATGACTTGGAACCCCAGTCACTGGCATAGAATTTTCCAGCACGTTGATAGCTAGCCAGTAGGGAGAGTTTCCATCTCCTGCTGCCACAGCCAAGATGTCTTTAGCAATAAGGTCTGGTCATCTAGTTCTACTGGAGTGCTTTGGCCCGCATTGTTTTGGCGGTATCATGGGGCTCCTTGGGAAAGAGCTCACTGTCGGGGAGTGACCCAGTTCTGGCAACAGTCTCTGGTTTTAGAGCAAAGCATTCTACCCCAGCAGGGAACTTCCACCCAAACTCACACAGTCTCTCTCTTTTTAAGAGCGTTATATCTTTTAAGTAGCTGATAAAGAAGTAGGTTTCTCTATCACCAGTTCATGT
The DNA here is from genome assembly GCA_004024765.1 of Zapus hudsonius. Taxonomy (NCBI): domain Eukaryota; kingdom Metazoa; phylum Chordata; class Mammalia; order Rodentia; family Dipodidae; genus Zapus; species Zapus hudsonius. The sequence goes on along the minus strand of PVHP010024570.1, from coordinate 20,580 downwards.
CCTCTTTAGTTTCCTGTGTCCCTCCTCTCTCCTCCCTTTCTTTCCCCTCTTGCCTCTACACCATTGCCCTACAGTATTGTGTCCCTCATGCCTGTCTATTATCCCCTCCTCTGATCGCTTCTCACTTCTCTCTTCAAGACTCATTCTGGTTTCCTAATCAGTGTGACTGATTCTTACTACAACTTATAAACAAATTAAGGCATTGCATGTTTGGATCTGCATATGAGAGAGAATATGAGGCATTTGTCCTTCTGAACCTGGGTTACCTCACTTAGTATAATTTTTTCCAGATTCCTCTATTTTCCCACAAATTCCATAATTTAATTTTTCCTTATTGTGTATACGAACCACAACATATTACCCATCAGTTGATGGGCATCTGGGCTGATTCTATTTCCTAGTTATTGTGAATAGAATAGCAACAAACATGGCTGAGTAAGAATTTCAATAGCAAAGAGTAGAGTCTTTGGGTTTATGTCCAGGAATGGTATAGCTGGATCACATGATAGACCTATTTTAAACTTATGAGAAACTTCCATACTGATTTCCATAGTGGGTTTACAAGTTTAAACTTCCACCCAACAGTGAACGAGGGCTCCTCTTTACCCACGCCCTTGCCAGCATGTGTTGTCATTTAATTTTTTAAAGAAAAATTATTTATTTGCAAACAGAGAGAGACAGAGGAAAGAGATGGACAGAGAGAATGGGTGCTACAAACTAACTCCAGATGCATGCACCACTTTGAACATCTGGCTTTATGTGGGTACTGGGGAATTGAACCCCGGGTTGTTAGGATTTGCAGGCAAGCACCTTAACCACTGAGCCATTTCCCCAGCTGTCATTTAATATTTTGATAATAGTCATTCTGAGATGAATGAGATGGAACCTCCAAGTAGTTCTAATTTGCATTTCCCTGATGGCTAAAGAGGTTGAACATTTTTTCAAGATCTTTATCCACCATTTGTTCCTTTGGGAACTTTCTGTTCACTTCCCTGCCATATTTTTTGAGTTCTTTGTATATTCTATATATTAAGCCTCTATCAGATGCAGAGCTGATGAAGTTTTCTCCCATTTGGAAGGTTGTCTATTGGCTCTGTTGATGGCTTGCTTAGCTGTACAATAGCTTTTTAGTTTCATGAGATCCCAATAACTGAGTGTCTGATTTCTGGGCCTCTGGGATCTTATTCAGAAAGTCATTCCCTATGCCTATATCTTGGGTGTGTGATAGTTTCAATGAATGTCCCCCACTAGATTCAGGAGTTTATTAAAAGCTTTTCTCCAGCTGCCTGGCTGGAGGAGGTGTTGCCTTGGGTGGATCCTAGCCTCCAGCCCTAAGGTGTTTCTGGTGGTGGATCTGGAATTCCAGCCATAGATATGAGCTCTGAGGAGCTCACTGCTATCTGCTGGTGTGTGTGTCTGGTGGCGGGGGTGATGCTTCTCTCTCTCTGCTTGGACTGTGAAAGGGGCCAGTCTCTTTTGTCATTATGGAACCTTCCCTGGATCTGTAGCTTCAATAAACCCTTTCCTCCCATAACTGAGCCTGATTTGTAGGACCATCTCAGCAGTGTGACATGGTGATCTGACTATGACAAGGCATTTTTCCTACTTTTTCCTCTTGCTGTTTCAGTTTCACATCTTATATTGCAGTCCCTGATCCATTTAGAGTTGATTTTTGTGAAGAGTGAGAGAAGAGGGTTTAAATTTATTCTTCAGCATATGGTTATCCAATTTCTCCAGCACCATTTGTTGAAAATGCTCTTTTCTCCAGTGTGTATTTTTGGCCTCTTTGCCAAAGATCAGGTGAATGTAGCTACCTAAACTTATACCAGGATCTTCTATTCCACTGATCTATGTGTCTATTTTTGTACCAGTACCCTACTATTTTTTATTACTATGTCTTTGTAGTACAGATGGTGAGAATGTCATCAGCATTCTTTTTGTTGAGGATATTTCTAGTATTTTGCTTTATAAAATTTGATACACCTGAGTTTGGTGAGTATATGTTCAGGACTGCCATATACTTTTGGTGAAGTGTTCCATTGATGAATATAAAGTAGCCTTTTCTCTCTCTTTTGATTAGTCTTGGTTTAAAGTCTGTTTTGTCAGATAGTAGTACAGCCACACTTGCTTGTTTCCTGTTTCCATTTGCTTGGAATGTCTGTCTTGTGTTAGGTTTCTTGAAGATGGCAAGTAGATTGATCCAGTTTTTACATCTAGCCTGTTAACGTGTGATTTTTGATTGGGAGGTTGAGTCCTCTGGCTCTTGAGTGTATTTATTCTTGTCTTCAGTGTTATGTTTTCTATCCAGTATTCTATGTAAGGCTGGGTTAGTGCTCATATATACATATGGTCAGCTTTTATCACAGAAAAAATTTCTATTGTGGGGTATGATTTTTGCTTTGGGTTGTCATCAATTATCTTTCAGTATCTGAAATACTCCATTTCAAGCCCTTCTGACTGTCAGAGTTTCCACTGAAAAATCAGATGCTCTGATGGGCTTAATGTTTTAAGTGATGAGCTCTTTCTCTCTTGTAGCTTTTGATACTTTTTCTTTGTTTTGTGTGTTTAGTGTTTTAAGTATAATGTGACATGCATAATTTCTTTTCTTGTCGTGTCTACTTGGCATTCTGTAAACCTGGTTGGGTATTGTTGTAGTCAGCCATATGCCACTGGGATGAACCTCCAAACCAGGCACAGTTATGGGAGGAAAAGATTTATTGAAGTTACAGATTCAGGGGAAGTTCCATAATGGAGAAAGAGGCTGGCCTCCTTTCACATATCCAAGGCAAGAGAGAGAGGGGGGAGAGGGGGCATCACTAACATCACACATACATATTAGAAAACCATCGAAAGGAGGAGATTTCCTTCCCCTTTATATAGCCTTAGGGAAGGGTCTTACAACACTTTTCCAGACTTATTGACTTCCTGAGTCTTTGGAATTTCCTTCCTGCACTGCCCTCCCAGGAAGGGATGTGTGTTTCTAGCTAACATGAGTTCCTGAATCCCCTGAGTCTCTTTCTCTCTTCAGTTCAGAGGAAATCTGCTACACAACACTCAATATTACTGTAGATTGTTAATAGGTCAAGTTGACAACAATATTTAACCATCACAGGGGCTTATGTTCAGTGGACTGTTCTGCCTTGCTATAAAACTTATAAAGACAGATATATAAAGAGATGATATATATAAAGAGATGAGGTGTGTTGTAGTTACCTTTGCATTTCTGGGATGAAACATCTGACCAATAGCAGCTGATTGGAGGAAAGGATTTATTTTGGTTTACAATCTTGAGCAGAAGCTTCTGATGGCTGGAGAAAGCATGTCCTGATCAGAGGCTGGATATCACCTCTGCAATAGCAGGTGGAAAACAGCAGCAAGAGACTGTGCTGAACACAGCAAGGGGAAGCTGGCTCCACCTCCCAAATTGTCACCAGCTTGGAACCAACCATTCAGAGCACCTGAGTTTATGATGGACATCTCATTTAAACCACCACATTCTACTCCTGGCCCCTATAAACTCACAACTATCTCAAGATAAAAAAATATATTTGGTATCATTTAGAAAGTACCCATAGCTTTGTAAAAATCAAGTTCAATACTGTTCAAAATTCCCACAGTCCAAAATCTTTTAACTGTGAACCTGAAAAACTGAACCACAAATTATATATACGTAATGGCACAAAATAAACATTCCCTCTGCAAAAGAGGGTGTAACAAGAAAAGATTGCACTGATGCAAGCTCTGACACAAGCAGGGCAAATATAAAACCTTCCAGTTCCATGTCCATCCGGGACCCACAACAAAGTCTGTGGGGTTCCCATTCTACCCCTCTAGCTGAGCTGCTCACAGCCTGGGGAAATTATCACAAGCTGGCAGCTCTCCTTGATGGCTGCTCTCTAGTCCTGGTATCTCCAAAATCTGGGGATCTCCACTCATGATTCATCCTCATGGCTCCATGAGGTCTCACACAGGGACACCAACAATCCTGTCTGCCTCACATCACCCAGTGGCCATTTCCATAAAATTGCATTGAAAAGGAAATGCTCCTTTCTTTCCTGGATTTGTTATATTTGTTATAATACCAGGTAGTCTGTCAACTTTGAAGAACAGGGAAAGTCATTCAGCATTCTGGCCTCGTGCTTTCAAAAGAGTCAGTGTTCTTCCCACTGTCTCAATGCAGGTCATGTGGCCCAACCTCAATGGTGGTCATTTCTCAAACAATTGCAGCTGCCCCAACTTTCATTTATTTTGCGCAGATAGTTCTGTTCACACCAGTCTGCTTCTTCTAAACTCAACCCTTCTTAAGTTCTCAGGACACAGGAAGAGCACAGCCAGCCTCCCACCCTGACTGCCTCTAGCTCAGTCCTGACAAAGTTCTCTTTTTCCCTTTATAACCCCAGCCTCATAGTCCACACTTCTTTCTGCATTTAGGTCTTTCAACTCTGACCAGATGGTCCATCATGTTGTACTTTCAGCAAGGTGACTCTTAGTCCAAAGGTGTAACTCTTTCCATGCTTCTTCCACAAATCAACTCTAAAATATCAAAAGCCACACAGTCAGGTGTCTAACAGCAATGACCCTACTCCACTTGCACCAATTTTCTGTTGTAGTTGCCTTTGTGTTGCTGGGACAAAACACTTGACCAAAAGTAGCTGATAGGAGCAGTTCTTTGTTAAATTTTTTTTGGCTTACAGTCTTGAGGGGAAGCTTCATGATGGCATTAGCAGAGGCTGGGCATCACAATCTGCCATAGGAGTTGTAAAACAGCAACAACAGAGTCCGCTGAATTCTAGCAAGGGGGAGCTGAACACCCCAAAACCTACCTCTGAAAACCACCTCCTCCAGCTAGGCTTCACTTCCTAAATTGCCGACAGCTGGGGACCAAACATTGAAACGCAAGATTTTATGGGGAGCATCTTGTTCAAACCACCACAAGCTGGAAGAAGGCTGAGAGAAGGGTGAAATGATGGGACACGTAAACAGAAGGGGAAGGGCTACAGGGGAGGAAGAAGAAGAGGGTGTCAGGAGGGAGGGCAAGGACTGGAACAATTTTTTTTTTGAAAATTACAGAATTTGGGCTAGGGAGATGTCTCGGTGGTTAAAGGCACTTGTTTGAAAAACCTTCCAGCCTGGGTTTAATTCTCCAGTACTCACATAAAGCCAGACACACCAGTGGTGGATGTGTCTGGAGTTCATTAGCAAGAGGCCCTGGTGTGCCTATACTCTCTCTCTCTCCCCCTTCCTCACTCCCTCACTTGTCTGCTCTCTGCTCCCAAATAAATATTAAAAGAGCAAATGCTAGAATGAATAATACATAAATCTCTGTATACTAACTTAAAACCAGCTAATGTGCTATCAATTTTGATAAGGCTAAGATAGGGAATTAGCTTTCTTGTTCCTGTGACAGAATACCTGATGTACACAGGGAGAAATTAATATTCTGGTTCATGCTTTCAAAGATTTCAGTACATATTCCTTGGCTGCATTGATGATAAACCCATGATGAGAACATGTCAGGAGCATGCTAAGGAAGACACTGTGTTCCTTAGGGCAGGTAGGGAGCAGAGAGTAAGGAAGGGTCTAGGGATCAGGTCTAACCTTGAAAGGCATGTTCCTAATGAACAATTTCTTCCCACTAGGCCTCACCTCTTAAAGTTTTCAGAACCTCCCCAAATCGTGCCACCAGCAAGGGACTGAGTGTTCAACACATGTCAGCAAGAGACATTTCATATTCAAACTGCAATAGGCAGTATTGGTGTGATGGCAAAGAAACTTGAATCTTGAGAAGAATGCAGCCCATATGATATAATCACGTTCAGAGATTTTGTAAGGGCTCCTCCGTTGTTTTCGAGGTGTCCCTGGGGCTTGTGCTTAAGGTTGGTCGGAAATGTTTCACTCTGGCCCATAGGACATCTCGGCTGACCTTAGTGACTTAGTACAGTAATGGTTAAGTGATGCTGTCTTGTTTATTTTAAAAAAGAAGCACGTTCCTTCTTTAAGTCTTCATAGCACACTAGAGATCAGGTGCAAATTCTTAATGAGGCTTGTTAAAAGTGAAGCCCAAAACAAGATAATGCCTACACTGAACAAGTTCAGACTCCTTCTAGCACCTGTTGAGCCCACTCTTGACCTAGCCTTCTCCTAACAGCTTGCCAGTCTCTGTGGGATTCACTCCTCTTCATGCCCACTGTTGCAGTGCAGACACAGCAGACTTTCAGCCTGAGAGAGAGAAGGAAGCAGGCTGAGGAGATGGCTCAGAGGTTAAAGGTGCTTGTTTGCAAAGCCTGTTGGCCCTGGTTCAGTTTCCAAGGGTCATTGTGAGCCACACGCCATAGGAATGAACCTCCAAACCAGGCACAGTTTTGGGAGGAAAGTATTTATTGAAGTAACAGCTCAAGGGGAAGTTCCATAACAGAGAAAGAAGTTGACCCCCTTTCACAGATCCAAGCAGAGAGAGAGAGAGAAACCCATCATAGCACCTCAAGCAAGCAAGCACACTCAAAAACTCCCAAAAAGTAGGAACTCCAGGTTTGAGCTCAGACTGCTCTTTGCATATGTATAGCTGGAATTCCAGATCCACCCCAGACATACCTTAGTGCTGGACCCTAGGATCTAGCCAAGGTGGCACCTCCTCCATCCAGAAAGCTAGAGACAAATTACAAGCTTTAATAAACTCTTAATCTCTTGGGGGGCACCCATTCAAAGTACCACACCCAGTACCCATGTAAAGCCAGATATACAAAGTGGTAGGCCCATGCATCTGGAGTCTGTTTACAGTGGCAAGAGGCCCTGACACACCCTTGCTTTCTCTCTCTCACACACAAATAAGTAAAAATGCTTTATAAAAAGAAAGAAAGAGAAGAAATTTGTCCTCACCTCACTGCTGAAGCCTGGGCATTTGTTTGTTTTTCCTTTCTTTCTTTCTTCTTTCTTTCTTTCTTTTTTTTTTTTTTGGAGTTAGGGTCTCACTTTAGCTTAGGCTGACCTGGCACTCACCGTAGTCCCAGACTGGCCTCAAACTCTTGAGATTCTCCGACCTCTGCCTTCCAACTGCTGGGATTAAAGGCGTGTGTCACCACACCCAGCTGTTTCCTAATTTAGAATGATGGACAGTGGCAATATTTATTCCTTTCAGTAAAATCAACCCATGTTATACTTTATGGTCTTATTAGGACAAATCATATAGTAGTTTTGTAGCAGGGGAGAACTGGGGATTAGAATTTAAATACCCAGAAAAATTCCAATGCACCTCAGAATTTAAGGAGTACCAAATTCTTGTCTATAAAGTTAAAGAATTAAAATTATAGACCACCACAGGATAAGGTATAGTGGGAGACTTTATTCAAAATAAAATGGGGAGTTACAGCGTTCTCCAGCCACCAGTGTGGAAAGAACACGTGGGAGAGGTTTAACAAAATCTATGGTGTTCACCTAAACAAGCAGGAAAAGAAAAGATCATGAGAAGGAAAGGTTCATGTGGAAGAGAAATCCAGCCCCTCAGCACAGCCATTAGGCTGTGGTGTGGGCCTGGGAGACCTTACCTAATGTCCTTCTGCTGGACCCTGTGAGGGAAGTGGCAGAATTATCTGTTCACTGAGTATTCCCTGTCTCAGGTGAGCAGACAGACAGCTGGTTGGTCTATCTTTGACCAACCAATTTTAGGATCAGGTTTGAACTCTAGTTAGAGACACCTCCCACTCAAGAGGAGGAGTCAGGTTTGGGACCTCTGGAACTTGCCTGAGGAGTTAACTGTCACAGTTTGATAGCAAGGCTTGGTAGATTGGGATTATTTAGGTAAATAACACTGTGCTAACTTTAATAGCCTAGACTAGGTTTCAGTGTTTCACTCAGTGTAGGCCTTATCAGTCTTTCATCATCGAAGGCTCAAACTCTTGGGGGGAGGGCTATATCTCACTGAGGTTCACTATGTTATATCCCATCTGGGCCCAGTCTTTAATTGACACAATAACCCTAATGACCCAAGTTTGATTCCCCAGTACCCACATGAAGCCAGACGCACACACGAAGTGGTGTATGCATCTGCGGTTCTTTTGCAGGTGCTGGTGTGCCCACTCTCTCTGTGTCTCTGGTAGGTTTTTTTTTTTTGTGTGTGTGTGAATGTGTGTGTGTTTTGCCGTAGGGTCTTACTGTAGCCCAGGCTGACCGGGAATACACTATGTATTCTCAGGGTGGCCTCAAACTCGTGGCAATCCTCCTATATTTGCCTCCTGAGTGCTGGGACTGAAGGCTTGGGCCACCACGCCTGAGTAAGGATTTTTGGTTGGTATCATTTGACCCAGTCGAGCCCTTAATCCATTCAACCAAGGTCAAGTCACCCTGGAGGGGGCCACGCTGGGATCTGAACTGAGGTCTCTTTGTTTCAAGCTTGTGAACTTAACGAAAATGAAACCCTGGCAAGTACTGAGAAAGTGGATCGGACATTGAATTTAAGTGACAGAATGTGGAGTATAAGGCATCCGGAGGGCTCCAGTGTCTTCCTCCCCGTTCCTTCTGGCTCACTTCCCAGTCCTCCGCAGCATCTGTTTCCTGCTGACTATCATCCTTGACTCCCCAGGGGCCAGGCAGCAGCCCGAGCCGTGGTGAAGCAGCCTGTCCGCGGAGCTAGTGGCAGGACCACCGTCACAGCCGTCGTTCAGACTGGCGGGAACTGGAGCACCGGCCTCTTCAGTGTCTGCAGAGACAGGAGAATCTGTACGGCTTTCCTCTTCATTTACGTTCCTCCTTGTTACTTTCTTTCCCAGGATATCAGTAAGGGAAAGGCTGCACCAGCCATCAGGACGGAAATCAAAGGGTTTCCGAATAGCTGAGCTAGTCTTAGAGGGTCTCAGACGTTCTCCTTAGCTGGATAAAGTCTTGCTTTCAACAGTGTGGGTTCTTTCTTAGAATAAGTGCTGCCTTCAAAGATTTAAAAAATGTTATTTATTTATCTGCAAGCAGACAGAGAGAGAGAGAGAGGGAGAGGGAGAGGGAGAGGGAGAGAGAGAGAGGGAGAGAGAGAGAGGGAGAGAGAGAGAGAGAGAGAGAGAGAGAGAGAGAGAGAGAGAGAGAGAGAGAACACACCAGCACCTCTAGCCACTGTAAAGGAACTCCAGATGTTTGTGCCACTTTGTGCATTTGGCTTTACGTGAGTCCTGGGGACTCAAACTCTGATGTGAGATTTTGTAGGCAAGCACCCCATCCCCTGGAGGTGACAGTGTAAAGTGGTTATAGACTTAGCAATATGTGTAGAAAGAATCTCAAGCGTTTCATAGCTTTTGGCCTGATGTCTACATTTTTAGGGGCTTTAATTAAGAAACTCAATCGTGACAAAATTCATCAGAAACATTAAAATTGTAGCATTAATTATTGCATTTAACACTTGAAGCAACCCAAATGTGGCATGCAACCAATCAATTATTATATAGCTATAACACGTCACATAGTGGAGTAGTATTCAGTGGATGAAAAGATCCTTTGAATCCTGGTGTGGTGGCGCACGCCTTTAATCCCAGCACTTGGGAGGCAGAGGTAGGAGGATCCGTGAGTTCAAGGCCACCCTGAGACTACATAGTGACTTCCAGGTCAGCCTGGGCTAGAGTGAGACCCTACCTCGAAAAACCAGAAAAAAAAATCCTTTGAAGTTCGTTTTAGGTTAAAGAAACACAGTGAATGGAAAACCGCACATTAAGACATGTGTGGAAGGATACAAGCATTTTCATTTAATAGCAGGTGGTAAGCTAGTAATTTTTTAAAATTAATTAATTAATTAATTTTGTTATCTTCAATGTTTCTGTGAAGATGTGTAGTACTCTTATACCATCGAAACTCCTTTTATTGCAATCTTTTCAGACTTTGGTCAGTTGTAAAAAGGTACAGAGGACATTGTGCTGCAGCTGCATAACCTGGCGCTGGGTTGGAAGTTAAGGCACATCGATTCAATTCTTACCTTAGAACATTCTGGCTCATCGGCTACCACAGGGCAGGTTCCCTCTCCCACACCTGGTGCTCTTGCCCGAGGGAGCATTTGGGACCAACTCCCCCTTGGGGGAGGGAGTTCTGTACCATCTTAGGCATGAGGTCAAAATCCAAAAGACCTTGGGTCTAATATATATTTTTAAACTTGGTGGCCCAAAGTCAGAGCTAATTAAGACCTTCATAATCAGTCAGCATTTGCTTGTCATCATGCAGGCAATATTTTTAAAGAATGGTTCTCTCCATCACAGGATGGGCCAGCTAGAAAGCTCTAGTTCTTGCTTGTAGTCCAGAGGTCTGCAGGTCTTCTCCTGCCACGGCTCTGTGGCTTTCTGACCAGACAGCCATGGTTTGGTTCTGTCATCTGGCTTTTTCTAGTCCTCTGCTGTTTGCCCTTGGTTGTCACTCAGTACTGAGGTACAGAGAGGGTTCAGAACCATGCAGACATGGGAGATCTAATTCCAAATTGGCATGCGGACTCTTTTCCTTTTATAGCTTAGTGTGGAGTATCCCTGAGTCTGTTAGGGATTTTGCTCACAAACCAGACTAGGTTGAATAGTGTTTTCTTAAAACTCATGTCCACTTAAACCTCTGTGACCTTATTTGGAAATAAGGTCTTTGCAGTGCAATCAAACTCAGACACCCCAGAAGGAACCAACTTTATAACATCATTTCTTTATTTCTTTATTTGCAAGGGGAGAGAGAGAGAGAGAGAGAGAGAGAGAGAGAGAGAGAGAGAGAGAGAGAGAGAGAGAGAGAGAGAGAGAAACAGAAACAGAAACAGAGATAGAGAGACAGAGAATGGGTGCACCAGGGCCCCTTGCGTCTGCAAACAAACTTTATATGGGTACCGGGGAATTGAACCCAGGTCATTAGGCTTAGCAAGCAAGTGCCTCAACCACTGAGAAATCTCTTCACTCCAAAGTCTTGATTTAGATTTCTAGCCTTGGAATTCTCTGGATCGAGAATAGCTTTGTTTTTTCAGGTCCTCATATAGTGTTTGATGGCAGTTCCAGGAAACTGGAACTCAGACAAAAGTTTTACCTGTGTGTCACCCTGCCTAAGAATAGCCATTTCACAGGAGTAGTTCAATCTGGAACTGTCTGGTCAGTGGCCTCACTGTGTGGAAAGGCCAGGTCCTTAAAGCAAGTGCCTTAACCTCTGGGCCATCTCTCCAGCCCCATGGGCAGGCCACTTTGAGTGAGTCTTGCTCCATAATTCTGAGGAAGCAGCTGTATATGAGTGGGGTGAATGTAGGGCTTTGCTACCCCTTGTTGAAAAGGAATTCCTCCCCCTGGAGACAGGGTCTCACTATGTGGCCTGGATTGGCCTTGAAAATATGATCCTTCTGCCTCAACTTTCTGAGTGCAGGAATTACCATTCCAGACTTAACGTGGCTTTTAATTGCAAACTGTTTCATCCATTAAGATTCATTTCAAGTAAATCACTGTGAAGATAGTTGTGGTAGACTTGAGAACACATGAGGAGCCTATTGCTATGATTATTCCATGCTAGGCTCCCATCCTGGGACCAGATGCTGAGAATTATTGCTACAATTTGTCATCCATTAAGCAAAGAGTACATTATGGACAGCTGTGATTTCCATTTATTTTTGACATTTTTGTCTTCATTTCACTGTAATTATATATTTTAAACTGCATCTCTCCTCCTGCCTCTGCTTTTTATCTGAATGCAAAGAGATGTCTCCAGGTCCTTTGGAATAGAGAAGATGAGGCTCAGATGTGAAGGTAAAGCTAAGACTGGTGCTCACACCTGTAAGCTTAGCCCTCAGGAGACTGAGGCCAGAGGACTGGAACAGGGGAATGACTCAGTGGGAGCATGAGAACCCGAGACAGGATTCCCCTATGTTCATGTGACATGCCAAGTGTGCTGGTGTGTGCTTGAAACCCCCAACGCTGGGGTGGTGGAGACAGGGCATCAATTCGTGGGACTTGCTGGCTCCATCCATCAGAGACCCAGCTGGAGAGTAACTGAGGAAGACATCTGATGTTGACTTCTGGCCTCCACATGCGTGTGCAGTCAGGTACAAGCACACCCACAAATCCATGTGCACACCCGGAGAAAGGGGGGCTGTTGACTGCTTACAGGCACTTGCTGCACAGGCCTGATGAGCAGAGTTTGGATCCCCAGAACCACATAAAAACGATATCTGTGTGCAAGTAGCACACACACCACTTCCCCCAGTGCTCCTATGGCAGTGGGAGGGAGGCAGGAGAACCCCTGTGATAAGTGGAGAGAGGAAGGAACACAAAAGGGTACAGACAGCTTCTCCTCGAGCACCAGGCAGTAAAATCTTTGATGTGAACTCGAAATGATCAGGAGAAACTTCCTACCTTGGAGGATGGAGGCATGAGAGGGCATCAAACTGGAATTCGTGTCTCTATCGTATAAATGGCCCTTCTCCCAGCTCTGGGTCCCAACCCAACACCTGGCCCAGAAAAGACTCTTAAAAATATTTCCTGAATAACATGTAAAACATGAATAAATAGTGTTTTCCTACTTACTTCTTTCTTCCTTGCACTCAACAGGAAACACGGTAGAGCCCAAGACTTAGCAGGGACTTTGGGGTCAACTGGTGAGCAGAGGCTGTAGGTTTAAGCTATTAGTCTGAAGTCCTCTGCAACACTTCCACACAGGGAGGAACTCTTGCCTTTGGAGTCAGCTCTGTGAAAAAATTATTATGAATAGGTTAGTGTATATGTTATATAGGCTCTATATAACTTGGAAATAAAGAATCCTCTTTCATTATATGAAAAGCACATTGTTTTGTATCCTTGTACAGGAGTCTCTTGCACATGTGTGAGGATATCTGTTGGGCCATTGCTGGTCAATGACATGTTCACTAGACATCTCGGGAAGAGTTGCAGGTGGCTTTCCCCTTAAAGCAGCACTCATTTACTCTCCCTCTGGCATTGTGCGAGTGGGCTCCATTCCTTTGTAAGTGTCTTGTTAATATTAGAAAGTTCTTTCTTTTTATAATGGTTGATGTGAAATGTGCCATGATGAAATTTCCACCCACCTTTCCTACTTCTGCTGTCTGGGCTCCACACCATGGCTTCTTGTTTTTATCTCGGCTTGTCTATGAGTCCAAAGGATGAGCAGTGGAGCTTCAATGAGGGTGGAGAGCAGGCCTGGACTCAGGCTGTGGGCGCTCACGTAACCACCACGCTGTAGGTGGAAAGGAAGTGACTAAATTTATGCCACAGATTTGTCCTGAACTTGAGCTCCTCGGGGAAAAAATCACTAATAATGCATCAGTACACTCACTTTATAAAAATGAGACAAGACAGAAAAGGGTGAAGTGTCTCATTTGAAAAATCACTTTGGGGTTTTAAACAACAGTAATAAGAAACATCAATTTGGAAGATTTGGGCCAAGTGTTTTTTCTTTGTATTTACCTGGGTATCCACTGCTTTGTAACTCTAAACAAAGCCTAAATGGCATTATGCTGTACCTTATATCATGTGATTAGATCCTTGTGTGTGTGTGTGTGTACAGGGCACACCCATGTGAGTGCAGGTGATGCACTGTGTGTGCCTGTGTGTGGAGGCCAGAGTGGAAGGTCCTCTGCCACCTCTCACTCTTGCTTCATTGAGACGAGTCTCTCTCTGAACCTGGAGTTGCTGTTTTTTGGGCCATCTGACTGGCTAGTGATCTCCATGATTCCTGTCTTCACCCCTTCAGAACTGAAGTTGAGACAGGCATGGTCACACCTGGCTTTTTATGTGGGCACTGGGGATCTCACTCATGCTTGTGCTGCAAGAGCTTTTACTCACCCAAAGTCAAAATAATGTCTTTGAGATTTAACTGTGTTGATACTTAGCTGATCTCTCACCACCTTCTTGCTGCAACAAGGTTTATTTGTATTTTAGCCTGTTGAGACACATTTAAATTGTTTTAAACTTGATATTATAGACAATACTACAGCGACTAGCTCTGTACCTGTCACTCCATGTGCACGCAGAAGCATTGCTCCAGGAAGTAGGTACTGATCAGTGCAATTCGTTGGTCCTAGAGGGCCATAAAATCTTAATGGATTCATCGAAGCTGTCTTCTGACACGGTTGGTCCCATTTCCACTTGCACGGTTTGTTAACAAATGTGGCATCTGTGAGTATTAAGTGGCTTCTAATGACCTCATATGTCTTTTGATGGACATTGCACATTGTTTATTGCTGGCCGTTCGTATTTCCTCCGTAGTGACTTGTCCTCTCCACGTCTTGTACCCATTTTCTGCTTTTTTGCGTTCTTTTGTATGCTGACTTGGAGGAGTTCTTTACGCATTGTGGATACTTCCCCATTCTTGGCCTGAGAGGGATTGCAAAATTTTCTCTCTTCTCCTTGAGACAAGTGATTCCATCATTCTGTTTTTGCACACTGCCCTTTCCTGGCGTGTGGTCTGAGAATGCTGCCATTTTGGTTGTTGCCAAGTGTTGATGTGGGATACGGAGATTTGAACTCTGGTCTTAGGACCTCTCAGGACCTCATACTTGTGCCGGAAGTGCACTTAACCACTGAGCCATCTTTCCAGCCCATTATTATTGTTGTTATCATTATTTGTGTATGTATATACTGTATATGTATACTATATATTGTGTGGGGTGGGTGGCATGTGTATGTGAGTAGTATGTGTTGTGTGGTGTGTGTATACTGTATGTTCTGTGGTATGTGTCTCTGTGTGTGTAGTATATGCTGTGTGGGATGTGTTATATGTGTAGTATGTGCTGTGTGGTGTGTGTGGTATATGAATGTGTACAGATATGCATGCCCTGTGCACAGGTGTGGAGGCAGAGGAGAATGTTGTGTGGTGTGTGTGGTATATGCATGTGTGTGGTACACGCAGGCCCTGTGCACAGGTGTGGAGGCAGAGGACAATGTTGGTGTCTGGCTTTATTGCTCATCACATGCTTTCTTGACATAGAATTTCTTGCTGCACCTCAAGCTTCTATTCTTGCAAGCTCCAGCAGCTCTCCAGTCGACTCTGCACCACACTGGGGGTAGAGATGTGCGTGGCTGTGCCTAGCTGTTTACATGGTGCTCAGGAATTGAGCTCAGGGGAAATTGGGCCATTTTGGGCCCTCGAGCTTGCATGGCAAGTGGTCTTCCCTGCTGTGCCATCTCCCCAGGCCCCCCACCCTCACCCCAATTTTGAGACAGGGTCTCTCAATGTCCTGGCACTTGTCAACTAGGCTTGACTAGTTAGCCAACAAGCCCCAGGAATCCACTTGTTTCTGTCTCCCCAACATTAAGATTACGTTCTGGGGAACAAAATCAAGTTGTTAGGCTTGCAAGGCAAACACAATACAAACTAAGCCACCTTTCAGCCCCATCATGCCCCTTGTATCTCAGAGAGTGACTGAAAGGATCCTCTCAAAATCTCTCAGGATTTAAGCTGTCCTATAGAAAAAGAGTAGTGATAATGCTATACTGCCGGGAACACACAAATCTATAGTCACCGTGGCAACATAAATTATCAGAACCTATGGACAGATGTGTTGTATTAAGACTTTGGGGCTAGTCTGAAGTTCAAATCTTGCCTCTGCCCTTCACTAGTAAGTACATAACTTATGTGAATTTGCTTAACTCTTCTGGAGATCGGGTTATTTGTAAAATGGAGATAAGAGTACCTATTCTATTTATTGATGGTTTTCTGAAGCACAGTCTGGATATATACAGACTAGCCTTGAGCTCCCTAGGTAGCCCAGGGAATTCATGAACCTCTGCCTAACCTCCCAAAGTACTGCCATTATGGGGGTGGCTCACCATATGCACCTTAACAGTACCTATAAGATTCTTGACAAGATTAAATGTGTTAACACATGCAAATGTCTTTAACAGAGCTTGCTTGCACTGCTGAACCCCATATAAGTATGAGTTATTATAGAATAAAAGTTTGAACATCAGAGCTGACTTCTATTTCAAAGTGATTGAATTTCCTTTCTGTATAATACTACAACCTAAAAAGCACCTGGATAACATGGTTATGTGATGCAAAGGTTAAAAATAAGAAAACATCCCATGACTCATGATAATATGGTGGGAAAGCTAGAAGGCACACGCGCAGCGTTTTTGCTGGTGGGCATTTCCCTTCACAGTTAAGGGGACAGAGAGTAGGAGACTGTGTTAGCATAATGGATCAGTGTTTTAGTTTTTAGCTTTACTACTATGTCAATTTTTTATTAATTTTTTGCAGGGATTTGCACTATTTCATAATCCTCACATAAAGTGTGAACTGATTGACGTTTATTGACTTCAAATTCCTTTCATTCAAGGTTGCTTGCACTGTGTCCACTGTACACATGCTGTAAGCTATCAGTGCTGGGTAGGGTCTCTTGATCTCCCTGGAATATTTTTCCTTAATCAATTAATTAACTGACTTATTTGTGCAGAGCTGGGATTAAACCTTGTGCATGCTAGGCTAGCACACTTGCACCAGACCACATCCTGAGTTAGGATTACTGCAGGGTAAAATGTCCTAGAATTATTTGATAGGATCTTTAAAGTTCATGCAGGCTGTGTAGGAAATCATGTCAATGGCAAATGAGAAAACTCTTTCCAGTTGCCACTCAAGGATCCAAGTACTTAATAATTTTCAAATTAAAATGGACAGATGTCAGTAGCTCCATGGTACTAACAGAAATTGGCATAACCTTCCGGTGTGAGAAATAGAAGGAAACCCTAATAAAAACGGAAACAATCAGTATACCATCAGAAAGCTCTTGATCATTTTTATGTCAAAAGATGTCTTTTATTCAAGAATATCCTAGATATGGTGTTCATTTTAAATACTGAAATTAGATGAACATAGCAGAAGCAATAGTTATGATTCAAAAATTACTGAACACTCTTCTCTTGCTAGAAAAAGATAATGACCACAGTTGACACCAGCAGAATTGTATCAAATCCAGCAGTTCCAGTGTTTAACAAAAGAATATAATTTTGATGTGGCTCAAAATTTTCTCAAAACTCAGTGTGATTTTCACACACTGAGTTTTGAGACTTGGTTCTTCACTCACAGTCCCTGATTGCAGGCAGACAATGCAGCATCAAATTGACGGCGTAGGGTTGTGAATGCTACTTAAGGGCTGAAGCTGCTCCTTGAATATTTGAGAACCTTGGCTTTCTTTATGTGGTCTTGACAGGTTTCTGTGGTCTGTTTTGTCCAATGTGTCTTGAGTGTGACACCGCCAGGCACTACGGAGAGTGTTTTTGCTGGCCGTTGTTACCTGGGTCTACCTTTGCACTGAGAATTGGGACCCGAGAGAGACATAAAATACGGGTAAGTACATCTGAGGTATATATGAATCTCGATCCATATGAGAATCTGGATACTTTCCAAGCCCATTGTTTCCCAAAAAGAAAAAGAAAAGAAAGAAAGAGACAAAAGAGGGATGGGTGAGATGCTTAAAAATACCACTCTGAACAGGACATATTGGGAAAGCAAAGAAACTTCTGCTTCCATTCTTTACTAGTAAGCATTAGTTGACTCTAAAATGCTGTTTTATCAAAGGTACTTCACAGGGGAAATTACAGTGCAGATCGTTAGTCAATGGGCTTGTCTCATTTATTGGTCAAATTGTGTTTCCTGAGCTGGGCTGTGTTGTGTGGGGACAGGAGAATGTGGCCATGCTTGGTTTGTTCCTTGAACCAATCAACCTCTTCCTTCTACAAAAAGAAAGCCACACTTCTGTCTTTTATTACTTCAAGAGAAGATTTACAGATAGATTCATGCCCAGTTTGGGGCCATAGCTGGGAGGTCTATCTTAAAATATAGCCTATGTGACACATGCTGAGTTCACTCTGGAGATTCCCGTCGAGTCTTTTAAAAAAGCCAATTGTTAGTTTCCAGATAGCTGAGACTAAAAGACAGGACAGGCTAGGGAGAGACCGTGATACATATTAAGATGCAGAGAGCTTTGAAAAAAGTGCCATGGTAGGAGTGCTTACCGAGTATGCACAAAGCCCTGTGTGTATCACCAGTGAAACACAGGCACACGCAGAAGGTATCTGTGAGAATACTGTGAAACGATGGTCTAAAGTGATTAGGTGAAAAAAATACATAGATGTATGCACGCAGAGTTTACCTGGACGTGTACATTAGAATCTGGTAACCATGGTTATTTTCAGGCAGGTATTGGATGGCCAGAGACAGCTGTGGAGAGGATTTAAGATTTTTTTTTTTTGGTTTTTCGAGGTAGGGTCTCGCTCTAGCCCAGGCTGACCTGGAATTCACTCTGTAGTCTCAGGGTGGCCTGGAACTCATGGTGATCCTCCTACCTCTGCCTCCCGAGTGCTGGGATTAAAGGCGTGCGCCACCACGCCCAGCTGATTTAAGATTCTTATACCTTCTAACTATATGAATTTTGGATTATTAAGGTTATTATCTATTACAAAGAAATAAATATGATAATTATCTTAAGAGAAAACCTCTGAGATATTAATAGAGAAATTGAAGGTTTCAAATAGGAAGCCTATATCAAAAGTTCTAAGGGCAGGGCTGTAAACAGCACTTGGGCCAACCAATGTCCTGGGTTTTGTTAATCTTGGAAGCAGTGGGTGGGATAGACCAACAGATAGCATAGGATGGCCCTGTGTGACTTGTATAGAACCAAGAGCCTGGCCTTGCCCTAGGGGACACTGTGTGAAGACTGGCTGGCGGTGCACTGCTGTTGGCCTTTTTCCATCTGTCAGGTGGCCCGGGAACTCAACCTGAGGACTTCCCACCTCTACAAAATCTGTGCAGTCCCCAAAGACACCTTGATATGACAGAGCAAGAACGCTCCTCTTCCTTTCTCCTCCACGCCTTCCTCTCCTCTAACCTCTTTTAGTAGAAAGTCTTTTTCTTAAGTGTTCACTGGAAAAGTAGAAAATAAATGATTCCCCAGTTACTGTCTCTGCTGTCATATTTTATTTTCTTTTAAAAATATTTTTGTCTACTTGCAAGAGAGAAGAGGAGAGAGCGAGAGCGAGAGCGAGAGCGAGAGCGAGCGAGCGAGCGAGCGAGCGAGAGAGAGAGAGAGAGAGAGAGAGAGAGAGAGAGAAAGCATATGGGTGCACTAGGGCCATTTGCCACTGCAAAAAAAAAAATCCCTAAAACAAAAGACAAACAAAAACTTCAGATGCACGTACCACGTTGTGCATCTTGCTTTATGTGGGTACTGGGGACTTGAACCTGAGCCAGGAGGCTTTGCAAACAAGCGCCTTTAACCAGTGAGCAATCTTTCCAGCCTCCATATTTTTTCTTTCCTATTTCCTTTATTATTTGTCTGAACTTGTTATTCACATCCAGCCATGCAAAGCACCTTCTGGAGTGAGTTTATGCTCCAACCCTGCTGGAGTTGTGGAAGGTCCCACCAGCTTTCCATGCCATTCCTTCTGGGGGCTGTACACATGCTGAGAGCATTTGGCACGTGACTTTCTTGCGCCAATCTCCTTTCCCAAAGTAGCAGTGGAAATCGAAGGGGTGAAAGAAAACTTCAACCTCAGTAGAAAACTAGGAAAAATTCGGAACGCACACAAACAGCCAGAAGATCTGCGACAGCCACATACCTCCAGGCTAAGCCCGGGCGGCTTTAGCTTTAGCTCCTGTGCAAAGCCAGCCTTCAGCCAGCAGATACTGTGGACATCACAGCGGTGGAAAGAAAGATAAACTCCAGCTCCAGCTGCAGCAGGAATTCACCTCCACCCAGGACTTGGGGAGAGAAATGGCCCGGGATGCGGCTCCAGGTTTAGCAGGGAGGATCTCCACCCAGCCTCCAGAGTTACAGCCACAGTGGAGAAGGCAGGCTCCGCTCACACCAGCTCTACAAAGACAAAACCCCCTTAAGAAAGGCCAGTGAGGGGGTGCTGGGGGGAGGGCTGGGGCACTAGTGTGTATGGGGACGGAGTGCTCCTGGTGGGTGAAGGGCAGGGCGAGTTTGGGCCTAGTGCTGTCAGTGAGTCTGGGGCTTCTGCACCCCAAGTTGCTGAGGGGAGAGGTGGGATCTAGTCCTGCGTGCTCCAGGCTGGTAAAGAGCTTGGCATATGTGGGTCTGGAGCTCTAGGGGCCACCGTGAGAGCAGAGTCTGCAGGACCCCAGTCTGGGGAGGAGACCTGCATGGCAGGTTTGGAGCCTGAGCACTTGGGGCTTGGGTGTTCCAGACTGGTTAAGAGTAGGACAGGATGCACAGGCAGGAGAGGTGTTTGATGAGTTTAAGCCTCCTGTCACTGGGTTTGTGTCTGAGCACCCTGAATGGGTGAGGACCAAGGGGGGTTTGAGTTGGTGGGCCCCAAGCTAATGAGAAGCTTGGAGTGTTTGGGTCTGGAGCTCTAGGGGACCAGTGTGACCAGCACCTGTACACCCCAGCCTGGTGAGGCAACCTGCAAGCGAGGGCCTGAGGGTTCGGGACATCAGTGTATCTGGGCCTCTATGCTCCAGACCAGTGAAGTGTGGGGTGTGTCTGGGGTTGGTGCTCTGGGGATGCCGGTGTATGTGAGGCCAGGGAAACACAAAGTGGAGAGGGACCCAGAGTGTTTGGGTCTGGAGTGCATGCAATGCAGTGAACAGCGAGTCTGGGTCCTGTGTTTGGGTGCACCAGGGTAATAGGGG
>PVHP010024569.1:0-26325 GCA_004024765.1 Zapus hudsonius | reverse complement strand
ACACACACACACACACACACACACAAAACAAAACAAGAGTTGCTCAGTCGTAGGACACTTGGCACCATGTCCAAGGTTCTGGGTTCAATTCCAGGCATCAAGTATCACCAAACAGAAAGAGAGAGAGAGAGAGAGAGAGAGAGAGAGAGAGAGAGAGAGAGAGAGAGAGAGAGAGAGAGAGAGAGAGAGAGAGAGAGAGAGAGAGAGAGAGAGAGAGAGAGAGAGAGAGAGAGAGAGACAGAGAGAGAGACAGAGAGAGAGAGAGAGAATGAATGAGAATAAATTACAAAGAGCAATTACTTGCCCACAAAGGCTGGTGGGGTTGGGGAGTATTTGGTTGATTACACAGATTTCTTCTTCTTCTTTTTTTTTTTTTGTATGTGATAAAGTGATTGATGCCGAAACCGGATCTAGGAGCTAATCTTCCTGAAGCCTGTCGACACTCCCTCCTCTCAGGTCTCTTGGTATGCAGCTTGAGCTGGCTTTAAATTCACTATTCTCCAGCATTCTCCAAGTGCTGGGATTACAAGAATGTATTACCATGACAGCCAGCTTTGATAAAGTCTTTTCAAAACAAAGTTTCTGAGCAGTGCACACCCTGCTGTCCTCCCCCAGTGTCTGTAAATTCACCTGCACCCCACCCCGTTGAGAAGTTCAGTTAGAGGCTCCAATTTTGGGTGATCTCACAGGTAACCTGGTTACACAGGGTTCAAATACATTTTAGAGTCACAAAACTCCAGATGCGCCAAACTCAGGCTCACCAAACAGTTTCTTGGTCAATTCATATTCATCCTCATTCTCTCTCTTTCTCCTCCCACTCTCATTTTTAGTACCAGGACTAGAACCCAAGGCCTTGAGACACACCCCCGCTCCTGTCTGTCTTTCACCTTGGAAAGCACATCTTGCTGATGGCATTCAGGGAAGACTGGGTTTACAGTGAGTCACACTCCAAATCTCGTTACAGGGGCAGGTCCAGAAATATCCTGCTGACACATCCACCTGGAGCCAACAGAAATAATTCCAATTCCAAAAGAGGACTTAAAAACAAAATTCAGAGTGCAATGGAGCTTGGGGGCATTTGGCCTCTGTGAGTTCCTGGTATCGCTTGCAAAACTGGGTCTGGTCTGAACCTGAGGAGGTATGCATGTCCATGTCCATGGGGGATTACTGAGAGAAGCTTGAAGTCTGTGGCAGATGCACGAGGAAGGGACAAGAAGGAAGAGAGTAAATGGTTGTCTGAAGGAGGTCTGAGTGTGTGTATAAGGGTACTATGTCCCCTCCTTAGGTAGGAGAAAGAATGTTAGCCTATGAGGCCGATTCCATGTCAAAGAAAAACCCTTTAAAGCAAACAGACTTGGGTGGTCGTACAGAAGAGGCTAAGCCCCTCTTCTTTAGTATGGCCTGACTGGCATATACTTTTTTTTTTTTTTAGGACAAAATGCTCATCAGGCTTTCATGTTTCCAGAGAACAGAGACAGACAACCATCCTGGCTGGTTCTCTAAGTCCTCCACAGAGACTCAGGAGATCATATGGGCCACACTGGAAGAGACTGAGGTAGGTGGTGGGAAGGGATGGGGTCTGGGAAGGAGAGATTTTCTTCCCTACCTCCTCTGGAAAAGCACTGACTATTTCAGAAGGGATGGTAGCAAGCCAGGAGGGGAAGCCCTAAAGCTGCCACCTGTCACCTGCACAGCCATGCCATCCAGGGCATGCTTCTACATGGGAGTGGGTGTCAAAAATCACTGGGGGAATTCTAAACATGCATTTGCCTTAGCTCCCAGGTGATTCCACTGCACACCTGTCAGAAGGCAGGACTGCACTAGCTGACGGGTGTAGACTCTCCACTGCCACCAGGAGCTCCGACACCAAGCACTGTCCTCAGCTTTTAAGAACCTTAAGTCTATTTGTTTTCTAATTAGCCCAGGATGGCCTTGAACTCATCATATAGCGAAGCCTCAAATGTGGAGATTCTTCTTTAGCCTCCAGAGTGCTGGGGTTACAAAGGTGTCTTCCATTACACCTGGTTCATTTGTCTGTCTGTCTGTCTCTCTGTCTGTCTGTCTGTCTACTTACTGTCCCTTCCTCCCGCCTGGGTTGAAGGTGAGGATTACAGAAGTAATGCACATAAAACACCAAGTGTGTCAAGCGCTATAGCCAGCCAGTTTCTCTAGGGGAAAAGTGAGAGAGATGACAATGGAGCGATTCACAAGGATGCCGGACGTGGCTGTGTCCTTCTGTGGTCTGAGACGGCGACTGGGGAGAAGAAGCAGGGTGATGGAGGACACTGGGTTTCTGTTTTTTATGAGACTCTGTGTGTCTTGGGTGGTGGAGGCAGATGGATATGTTTACCCACTTCACACCCACAAACTGCCTCCCAGAGCCCCCTGGAATGAGGTGGGACAGGAGGCTGGAAAGTGCACTCAGACGCCAGGCTTCTGCCCCTCCTGGGGTTCAGGACTGAACTGTGCTACGTGGAGCAGCGAGGGAAGGGCTCTCCCTGGGTTGGGCAGGAAAGGAATCTTCCTTTCTTTAATTCTCCCCTTCAGTAAATACTCTTTGCTCTGGTTTGTTTCTGTTACGAACCTTGGTGACTTGGGTTCACAGGCACAGCTGCTGACACTACACAGGAAGTCAGTGACAGACCAAATACTCAGGGAACAGGTTCCGCCATCAGCCTTTTTTCAGGCCTTAAAGTAAAAGTCACACTTCACGAAAGCCACAGAGGCGGAGATAAGGTCCTCTGTGTCCAAATAGGCTTCGACATTTAAAAACAAGTCAGGCCACCCAGACCTGTGGGCTCTGGGCCTCACCCATCCCCATGGCAACCTCTGCTCACCGGCAAATGCCAAGCCTGGGATGGGCCCAGTCACTAGTCAGGAGGCTGGGCTGGGCAGTGCCAGCAGGAACAAACAGGATCCCAGGCAGCCTCCTCTAATCCTGCTCCTGAGGCTTCCTCCCCCACCTCAGAAAGGCTGGAAGAGTTTCTATGAAGGGTAAGGGTGTGTGGGCAGAGCTAGAGGTCAGGGTCATCCCGTACTCAGCTCCCCCACTATGTGCAGTCAAGCAACAAACACCAGCTCTACTTCAAGCCGAAGAAACACCATGGCTGCTTCTCCTTGAGAATCACAAACAGAAGTTAAAAGCATCAGCAAGGGCGTAGGACTAACTGTGGTTAACTGTGGTTTTATTAGAGGTGAGCTATGAAGCCCCAGAGATCCCAGGTCCCCCTGTGTATACCATCATTCCGGACTGGTGGGCAGGCCCAGCCTCAACTTCTACCAAGGCTACAGCAAGCGGGGAGTGGGGGGCCCTGCCCTAGGTGGTTCAAAAAGGGTGGTCCCCAGAACTTGTCAGACATGCAAAATGTTCGTCCCATCCTAAATCTGGTGGAAACATGGTGTGTGTGGGGGGAGTGGGTGCAGCACGTCTACTGAGTGACTCTGACATATGTCATATTTGTGACCATTAACCCAAGCCTTCATTTAAATGCTACACAAGCAGGATGGACAGGGAAACTCTCACTTTGGGATTCTGATCCCAGAAACCAGCTTGGCTTCCCATACACCCTTGCTGAAAAGCATCAAGGAAGGGAGGAGTTCTGTCTGTCCAAGGTTATCTCACAGTCTCAGCCCACTGACTCCCCTGCCCCTTACTGGGTGCTGGGGCTCCAGAACTCTCAGCAGCTCCATAAGGCTACAGGAAGGGTGCCTGGAGTGTTTCATGGTGCCAGTGAGATGTGGAGAAGAAAGAAAAAGACACTGGTTGGGCAGCTCCACGTGAAACAAGCCCGACCCAGAAGCCATGGCCAACAGCTCAAGTTGGAACCTGCACAGGACTCCCAAAGATGCATTCATTCCCTCACCCCCAGCTCTTCCCCAGTGACTCAGGGAGCCTCTAAGAGATTCCCGTGACTGGCCATGGTGGCCTGATTTCCTGAGCCAAGCTGCTACTATGCATGAGAGCTGACTCTGACCTCACACTACCTCAAACTCAAAAAAGATTAAAACAAACAAACAAACAAACAAAAAAACCCAACAACAAGAAAACACAGAGAGACTGGTAGTTAAGTTATCAGTTACCTAGCTTAGTGTTGACTCAGCTTCTGGAGGGTTTTTCCCATCCATGAGCAGCTCTACCAGAAGCGGGTGAGGGAAATAAACAGCCACAATAGTGATTTGATAGTAATAGTTAAGTTACTATGTGTGAGGACCCGCGTGTGCCACTAATGGTAGGATGTGGTTTATCTTTTTATCACCCGTATTTTATAGATGCCTCAGGATCAGGGATGCTAAGCAACTCACCCAAAAGGACACAGCCAGGAAGAGGCAGGGCTCAAAGTAAACCAAGTTCATGGACTAATTAAAGCTACTCCAGTAGACTGCCCAGGTGGGACTGGGAATCCCCAGGACAGGAGGGTGGCCTGGACACAGTGGATTTGGCAAAATGCTCCAGTTTGACCTTAGTTTGGAGACAATGATTCCTCCCCCCACCTGGGCCTATGATGGACGATTGAGACTCTAGGTGTGTTAGCCCAGCCCAGGGGAAGAAGGCTCCATGAAAGCTCTCCCTAGGGAGACCGTTCCTCCTCTGCTCAGGTGATGTGGTCCAGGAAGTGTGTTGCAGAGTGTGTCCTGCTAGATCCTCACTTTCTACCCCTATGTCTACAGCTCTGCTACCCTTTGGGTCTTGGGGTTGTTTTTTGTTTGTTTGCTTCAAGATAGGGTCTTACTCTAACCCAGGATGACTTGGAACTCATTCTGTAGTTCCAGGCTGGCCTTGAACTCACAGCAATCCATCTACCTCTGACTCCTAAATGCTGAGATTAAAGGCATGGACCACTATGCCCAGCTTGGGATTTGGAATGTCTTCAGTGTTAAGGAAGCTCTGGATAAGAAAAATTAATCCAACTCAGGGAGGCATAGAGTGAGCTGAAGGGGAGGTGCGTGGTCCTCTTCCTTGGTTTGGGGCAAAGTAAGATTGCTTTTTCCCACTTCTTTTGTTTCGCTGAATGAATCTGCCGTACCCATCACACTGCCCTCTAAAGATTTATGCTACTCTCACCTCTGGTCAGAGGAGGTTCTTCTGGTAGCTGACGGAGAGTACTGGGCACTCAAAACTTATCAAAGTGCTGAGCACTAAGCAAGACACCTGTGTTATGTTCTCCAAGGTTCAGGGAACATTGTGAAAGGTGGGAAAAAATGTAGAAGCTGGCACACATGGCCAGGAGTGCTCTGGAATGCTTAGGACATGAAACGGCTGGTGCCTCATCACCTCCCTCACAATGGCTGCCGTTGCCTGCACAGGACTGTACAATATTGGGCCATCAACATCAACACTGAGGGTGGAGGAGGGCAAAAACGCCATCATACCGGGAGAGGAGCTAAGCAGGGGTTTGGAAAGGGGATGAGGACAGGGACAAGGGAAGGTAATGTGAGATTAGGATCAAATATGTCCATGTACGAAAACAATTTAAAAATGGCTTCTCTCATTCTTTTCTTTAAAAATAATTAATTCGTACACGCATGTATGTGCCAAGGCCTTTTCCCATTACAAACAAACACCAGACACGACACTTTCTGTGTGTGGCTTACAAGGGGATTGAACCTGGGCCATCAGGCTTTGCAAGCAAGCACCTTTAAACTCTTGAGCCATCTTAGACCCTCTTTCTTTTTCTTCATTTATTTACTTATTTATTCTGAGATAAAGCCCCATGTAGCCCAGCCTGGCTTCAAATTTGCTATGTAGCAGAGGATGGCCTTGAACTCCCGATCCCCCGCCTCTATCTACCAAGTGCTGGGATTATAGGCAAGAGCTGGAATCACCTCACTTGACTGTATGTTGCTCTTTACACCCATCAACGAGGGCAGTGGGGGGTGGGGGGGTGAAGAAGTGTCACAACAAAACCCCAATTACCAATGGCAGTGAGACAGCGACCTGTTTAGGGCAAGTTCAAGGATTGAGAAGTCCTCCCTTCCAAGGATAAAGTAAGCATCACTTAAGAGCCAGAGCCCTTGGGTAGTCTCGCCTAGCATGCTTGAGGCCCAAGGTGACCTCTTTCAAAACACAAAATCTCATTTCAAGTTTCCACTGTCTGCTTCCAGACACACAGCCCTTCACTGGCCAGCCCATAAATAAATCCTTTTTCTGCTGAAAGCAGGCATTCTGATCTTAACCAAAATCATGTGACGTGGGGGACTGTTTGGGGCATGTTTTGCTTTAGATTCCAGAATACCACACATTTGTTTTCCATTGTGCACGCCTCACTAAGACCGCTGGTGATTAGATGTAGACACTCTTGCTTTGCACACTTCGCTGTCCTCCAGTGACAGAATAGGTGGCTGTGTGCTTGCAGGGCCTCAGGTGGAAGATGTCCCTTCTTTCACAGCTTTCAAACAATGCCATATGGCATGTGGACAGGTCAGGATGGATGCCCAGAGGCACTCCTGGTGCTGCTCGGCTGAACTCGTCTCCCCAATCATGGCATATTCTGAATGCCAAGTCAGCCAGGGAAACGGGATAAAGTTCCCAAACACCTGCATCTCACCTCTTCGTACCCCATTCCTTGGCACCACATTCATTTTAGGTCTCTTAAGTTTTAGATGGCAAGTACCCGCATAGCTGCTCTCTGACTCACAGACTCACCCTCCCTAAACAGCTCAACTGATTTATTTAATTTTCCTAACAGGCTTCTTGGTCGGTAATACTATCTTCCCATTTTTCTAGATGAAAAAACTGAGGCATCGAAGTTAAGTTGCTTGTCTGAGTTAATACCACAAATAATGTTGTACTTGAACCCAGGACTCAGAATGCAAAGCTTAAATTTTCAATCATTTTGTTAAACTCTGCCCCCCCAACCCTGTGCTGGGGATTATCCTGAGTTACACCTCCAGTCCTAGAACTGTTACATTTTGGATTTTTTCCCAGAATTTTCTCCCTTCCTTCCTCCTAACCACACCTGATTCAATTTCAATAGTGGCACCTTCCACCTCTCCAGAGAGCCCACAGGAGAGGGCTGCCATGTCCACATGGCTTGAGGAGCTGCCTGAGGGACAGACCTAAGCAGGATCTGGGCTTTTTCTTGCTGGTCTCGGGCCTGCGAGCTCCAGTCCATGCCCTTGCTTCGCCACACGTAAGAGTGCTTTGGGAGACACATGGCTTGTTATCTTCCCAGCTTTGCTACTGCTATGGCTGTCCACTAGCTACTGTGTCCACAGTTCAGAACTGCCATCCACCCAGTGGCCACCTAGAGCCTTGGCCCCTCCCTCACAACATCAGCCAGCAAAGGGCAAAAGGCCCAAGATGGCATTACCACAAACCACTGTGTGACAGCCCTGGGTACCAGCTCATGACACACGTTAGGGCCCTGGAGGTAGCTGGGCCATGAGAACAATGCCAACTTCCTACTATGAGAAGGACGAAGGGTTTCCCTACCCAGCACTGGAATTGTGATTTCTACTTGCAGCAAGTTTCCTGTGTCACTTTAAGCTTGTGTGACTTCGGGATCTGGGGTACAATTTGGAGGAGAGCAGAGTATGGATAGATTGTTCCAGGCTGGCAAGGTTTGTAAACATTTGAGTATTGTTGAGTGTGGCGACACATGCCTGCAGTCTCTCCTTTGGGGAGGCAGGAGGATCACAGAGTTCAAGGGCAGGATGGGCTACACAGTGAGTTCCAGGCCAGGCTGGGCTATATAGTGAGACCCTGTCTCAAAAACAAGCCAACCCACCCTCCTACACATTTGAATGTAACAGCAATGAACTGACACCTACATCACAAAGGTGATGGCATTCACACTGCAAAGGGGGCAGGATGAACTCAGCAGCCAGGTTTCTGATGTTGCCCCAAGTTAACTGTTCCCAAACCTCTCCACCCACAGAACCGTCTTTGAAATCAAATAGAGCCGAGGCCTTTTCCAAGTCAGACTCTCTGCTTTCCTTGTCATTTAACCAGGCTGCTGGTCACTTCTTCAGAAGTCCCAATGCCCAGACACTCTCCTGTAAGAAGACATTGTGCTGTTCCTAATATCCTCAGAGGCAAGAGAAGAGAAGGCTGGGCTGGACCTTCCAGGGTCCATCTGGTGGGAAGAAGAGAGGAATCACCCAATCTACAGGAAACCTAGCGAAGGCGAAGCTTGCCGAGAAGCTTCTAACGCTGGATTCCTTGTATGGACTAGAAACAGCACTCACTAAGTGAAGTGAGAGTCAAAGCCACTTCTTGGGCAATGATTAAGCTGAGAGTCAGTGAGGACGGGCTTGGAGGCTACCTCCAGGGCCCTACGGTGTGTCATGAGCTGCACATGATCAGAGGAACTTAGGGTTTCGTCTCTTCTCTTTGCTTCTGTCTTCTTTCTGAGGCTGGGATCGAACGGAGGGCCTCTTACATGCTACCTGCCCCCAGTATTGAACTTGGGGTTTCTAATACTATTTGCAAAAATCTTCCACTACTCCTCCTCCATGCAGCCCCAGGGAGAAGCTTCTTATGTCAGAAACATGGGATTCAGGACACAGCAGGTGTTGCCTTGAAACTAAGGGAGACAAACCAATATGGGGCATCCATGGTCTGAGGTTCATGGGCCTTCAGAAAAAAAAAAAAAAGATAAACTATGCATAACATTTTTTTCTAAAGGCAGATCCAAAATATTTCAATAAAAAGTTATGATCTCCCAGTCTACGATGATAGTATGCATACAATATTTTAAAACTATCTAGAACTATTTTTAGGGCGGGGCAGGGAGAGGAACTTACTGGATGGATATAATTATTACAAAATTATCTCATCTGGGGACAGGATGCTGTTTTCCACAGCTGCATGCCACCACTTGATGGAAAATAAAAATGTCCCTGGATTAGCCTGACTTTTTCCACGAAATGAAGCAGCCGGTGATCTCCAGAACATCAATTTATCAAGTGTATTTATGATTAGCCCCCTTCAGAATCCAGAATGCCTTCAGCTCGTCCACATCCTAGGTTGGAGACAAAGTTGTTGCTCTTCTGAATGGAAGAAGTAAGACGTGTTCTGCAAGGCTTTGACAGAAAAACAAAACAACTTTGAGAGCCGGATGCATAGAGTGGTAGATGCATCTGGAATCTGTTGGCAGTGGCTGGAGACCCTGGAGTGCCCATTTTCTCTGTTTCTCTTCTACGCTCTCTGCTTGCAAATAAATAAATATATTTTTTAAAAAGTATTGATAGGTACAATTAAAGTCTCACTGACCCAACCTGAGGTAAGAAAGAACTCAGAAAACAAATGCAGCTTCTTCCATCTTCTTGGCTTTCCTTTCTCTCTGCCTCAGAAGCTGTGGAAATGTTATGGCCTGAGGTCCTCCCCACAGCCAGAAACACCCAGGCAAAAATCATCAGAGTCTCTTTGCTGGAGAGAAGAGGTGCTTTTGTAAATCCAGCGTATTATTAGGTTCCAAACTGTGACCAAACCCAGAGGCCTCGCCTCCTTATAAAAACTGAACTGGAAAACAAACAGACAGAACCACCCCAGGACACACAGGCCTGTGTGTAAGAGGGAAGGTCTGTGCCCAGGAAGCCTCCCAAGGAATGAGTGAGAATGCTGGTTTATGAGCCCAGAAGTCACTGGAGGCTCATTTAGGGGAGCAAGCGACCAAGGGTCTATGCTGCCTCTGGCCACTTTGAAAGCAGGACAGAGTGTGTAGCAGGACTGTGAGATGGTTCAAGTGTGGGTGTGCGGAGAGGGCAAGTGTGAGCCTGTGCACAGGAATCCGACTCTCGCCACCACCCAGACACTGGGACATCTCTGTTGTCGGCACCCACAGATCCAGGCAGGGGACAGGCCCTGTTGTCCTTAGCAGTGTGGACACCTCTCCCCAGCCTGCCAGCTCCAGTACAGCCAGGGCAGGGTCACCCCCAGCTCAGGCACTTTGGGTGCCAGACATGGGAAGCCATTTTATGCACCAGCCCAGCCTCTAGCTCCCGCCCAACATCTAAGTCAAACAGCTTCTGGGGAGGCAGCAAGCCCAGTGTGGGTGGGGCTCTTTCCTCGGCCACCCACCCATCCAGACCCTGCCTTAGGGTTCCCTGCTGTGCAGTTTTATTTTCAGAAGTACCCCCCCCCTTCCTCCCCTAGTCGGACATGTAGCAACACTCAGGGTTTGCTTCAGAGAATGAGGGAAAGGCGAGGCTGGCAGAGTGGGTATGCTGATCTGTGCTTTAGAAGCCACACTTCTCAGGGACTTGCTCTCACCTCCCCAGCTCCAAGCGCTTCCTACTAGTAAAGAACAGCTATTGGAGGAAGGTGCCCACATATAGTGTATTCACATAGCAAACCTGTGGGCATGGTGGTCCTGGATCCAGGGCTGCTGCTTTGATCACAAAAGGCAATAACAACTGAACCCCAGGACAAGGAGACCCACCCGGAGTGAGGAGAGGGAACTGTAGCAGGAAGGGTTCTCGCTCCAAGGTAAGAGAGGCCAAGAGGAGCCGAGTTCTGTATCCATGGCACATCTCCATCTCCTCACTATCTGGTTGTATGGGAAAGTCGGACTGCTGGAGGAGGTGTCATAGGCTGAGCTGGAAGAGATCTTTTGAGACATTGGCTCCAACTCAAGCATTTTACTGATGAGGAAACTGAGGCCTGGATCTGAGAAGTGATCTTCCCAAGGTTTCCAAGTGTGTTAAAGACAGAGCTACGCTTACATCCAGACCAGGTCTCTGTCCAAATTGCTCAGCTGTTCCTGTTAGATCAAGGTAGTACCCTTTTTGGGTGAAGAGGACCCCCCCAGCAATTTCTACCCTTAGGGGAGGGTAAGGGGTGACAGAGTGGCCAAAGGGGCCAGAGGGCAATGGGACAAGGGCTGGTTCTCTCTCTTCCTTCCTCTGCCAAGCTGAAGGAGATAGAAAGCCCTCACTGGAGCCTCAGGGTTCGGTGAGTGGGTAGGAATGGGGACACAGAGGCAAGAGAATCATGCATTCAAGGCCAGTTTGGCTATATAGCAAGACCCTGTCTCAACCAAAAAAAAAAAAAAAAAAATCAAGACAAAACGAATGGAAAAAGGCACATTTCTGGCTTGGCCGGAACCTGTTCCCCACATACAGCCCCAAATAGTTGTGCTATCTGTCACTCAGACAAAAGATGTTTTTCCTCTCAACTTTTTTTTTTTTTTAAGTGTGTGTGTGTGGGGAGGATATAAGCTGGGAGGTCTGAAGGAAATACAGGAACAACCAAAATAGGCCTGTGGAGTTTGGCTCTGAAGATGTTGGAAAAACAGGCTGATTGCTGGTTTGGATGTGGGTATCAGACAAGCCAGCTTGGGGAGGGTAGGCTGCTCAGGCTCAGCTGTCATGGAGAGGCAGACAGGAGCAAGAACAGGGAAGTGGCATAGCCCTCTTCCCTGTGTCTTCTCCCATAGGTCATACTGCCACTCAGGCTGGCTTCATTTTGGATCCCTAGCACCCACCCCCTCAGCATTCTTTGCACATCAGGTGATGGTGGAGCCTGCTTTTTAAGGCCCATATCAGATTCCAAATCCAAGTTCATAAATCGCTGGTATCAAGAGAAAGGACGACACCACAAAAATTCCAGATCACAGCCTCGGATTGCACTTCATCTCTCAGGGACCAGGCTCATTTGTCAGTAAAATGGGGATCAGGCTTCCTTCTGTGGCTATAGTCGGGGACTTGAGGTGTTAGGAGGAGTTTGCAGAGGCAAACACTGGACTATAACATTCCTCTATTTCCTCATCTCCTGGAGGACCAGGGCTTCATCTCGGTAGCATCTCAATGTAGGACAGGTGAACAATGATCAATTCAGAAAGCTGTGTACCTACCTTCCAGTATAGGAGACCAAAGAGGACAGAAGGAAAGCGTGGAGACTCAGGAGCTGGAGCAGCAGGCTAGCTTGTGATCTTGGGCAAAGCACCCCTTCCCTCTCCCCGCCCCCACTTTGCTTCCTCATTGGGAACAAGAAAGCTGCAATGCACAGTTGCTACAGACATCCCCAACTCTCAACCAACTCCTTCCAAAGCGAGATGGTTCAGTTTCAGGCGGCATGGCTAACCCAGCCAGGAAGTTTTGGTTAGGAGTTGGTGGCAGGCTGGAGACAAGATGGACAGATTGCAAGGCAGCAGGCAGCAGACTGAACAGACACAGGGTGTCCACAGGCACCTCCCCTCAGCCTCCTGCATATGCCACAGCAGCAGATGGGGGATGCAGCCCTAAACCTTCATATAGTCTAGGCAGACAGCTGGGACCAACCAACAGACTGGCAGGGAGAGAGTGACTGCTCAGGGTGAGGAAATCTCCAAAGGGCAGGGTGGGACCAACAGAAGACCAGACTTTCTTCTGTGGTGCCTAAGTTGGTGAGTGGGTCAAGCCTCGCCTGGCAGCAGGCTGGATAGCTTTGGAGCTGGTGGGAGCACCAGGAGGGGTGCTCAGCCCTCTGGGTTTTCACAAGTGTGCATGGGTAAGGTCAGCCTCTGGAAAACACTTCCCAAGTAGTCCAGGGGAGAATTAAACTTTACATTTGCTGGGAGGATGGCAGGCACCCCAGTGGCCAGATTAATTGCACTTTTTTGTCGCAAGCCTCTGGTGGCACACACCTGTTTCTAAGGCCACCTCTCTGGAGGCTGGCACAGGGGTTGTCTGGTGCAAACCCTTTCCTGATGTCTGTCTTTGTGAGGGCGATGTGGCTCTCTCAGAACCAGGACACAAGAGTTCTGGGAGTTCTTGCTCTCCCTCTCTCTCAGGCTTCTCATTTGCAGAGGGAGTGGGTGTTTGGGGAGCACCTGCCCAGGTGAACGGGCATTTTCTGTGGCCCCACCTGGATACTGGGGGAGTAGGAGCCGAAAGGCAAGGCCCTTTAAGCCGGAGGCACCCGATGACGTCGAAAATGCAGAAATGCAAGACTCAGCCCACCTAGAGGCGCGATAGGCATCTTCTCCTCCCTCTCTCCCCAACTCTCCCAGAGTTCTTTCCAGCGAAGATAGTTATCGCAGTTGAAAAAAAAAAAAGATCAAGACAAGCTAGTCTTTCAGGTAGCTCGGAGGGAGCGCGGACGTTCTCACTGAGCCTCGGAATCAACCCGAAGGAGGGGATTCGGCGAGGGTTCCCCTCCAGGCACAGGAGGACCCCATATCTCGCCCTCCAGCGCGAAAAGTGCCCCGAGCTGTGTGGCTCGCGCCCCGTCTGCGCCACCGGCACCCCGCATCCCACCCTCCTCGCCCGGTCCTTGAGTTCCCCGAATTAGAAGGGTGCTCGTCCCCTCCCGTCGCACTCAAGGGGCTCGGGGTGGGGGGCAATCACAGACCCCCTCCCACCCCTACCGCAGACCCTCGGCGGAGCAGGGCCCGGGAGCGCGCGCTGCGCCCTGCCCGGCCACCGGGGACGGTGACGCGGGCCCGGGAACAGGTGGCCTCGGAGAGGAGCGCACGGCAGTCGCGCTCACTCGCTCACTCACCCAGAAGATGAAGTTAAATCCGAAGAGCAGGTATTTGATGCACCTGGTCCCCCCCTTAACCGGCATGGTGCAGGCTGGACTGGCGTGGGGCCGTGGGCACACGCGGCGTGGACGGCAGGGACTCGGCACCGGGCGGCTGCGGGCTGGCCTGGGGCTGCACTTTTAAAAAGTGCCACTCCTCTCGGCGCGCGACCCGCCGCCGTGCGCATGTGCCGGGGACGCCCCCGCCCCCGCCCCGCCCCGCCCCCGCCCGGTGCCGGGTGCGCGGTGCCCGCACCTGGACGCGTCGACCCGACGATCCCCTTTCTGCCGACCGCCCCTCGCCGCTACTTTTCTCCGGGAGTTCTGCGGAGGCCTCGCCCTTCCGCTCTCCGCCGCGCCCGGCTCAGGCCTCCTCCGGCTTTGACTTGGAAGCTGCCCGGCTGGCACCCCCTGGCAAGCTGGTGCTCACCCCCTGCTGCCACTAGGGTGCTCTGAAACTTTGGGGAGCGCCCACCTGCAGAGACTTAAGCTGACCTTCCCCACCAGGTTGGAGAGCCTTCCAGACAGCCCTGCTCTGCTCCACCTGCAGCTGCCTGGCCCCGCTTCCCTCCACCTGTGGAAATCCCATGGCTCTTAATTTAGTTTTTTATTTTTAACTACATTTTAGTTAAGGCAGGGGCTAGCCCAGCCAACCTGGGATTCGCTGTGTAGCGCAGGTTAACCCCACCCTCCTGCTTCAGCCTCCTGAGCGCTACCCAGGGCTCTGTGGTTCTTTCCATTCTCGTGCTGGGTGAAGGAGGTCCCTCTTAATGCCTTTAAAGTTTGCATTTTTATTTCAAATGAGGTTTACTTTAGTATTTTAGTATTGCAAAAACAAAACACTCATTGCAGAAAAACCAGAAAATACCAAAAAACAAAAACAACAACAACAAAAAAACACGTGAGACCGTGTCTCCAAAAACAAACAACTCCCCAAACCCCAACATTTCTTGCTGAGCTCCAGTAGCCACTGTTAGCACATTGCTGCTCTTGTTTGATATTCGCTCTCATGAGGCTGGCTTCCATTCAAACACCTTTTCTGCAGTCTACTCTTAAAGGGCATTCCATTAAGGGCAGGAACGGAAGGCAATGGCTTCTGCCCATTTCTTCCTTGCAGGAGCTAAAAATCCAGTGAAGGAGGGAGACAAGCAGGAGGCTGGGGAGGAGGGCTGTGGGTACGTGTGGGGTTGGACTCCAAGGGGTCCAGGCTCTTGGAGGGGCTCTTCACCTGGATTATGGGAAGAAGCCAGCATCTCCCAGGGAGAGTTACTTTCTAGGAGAGAATCCCCGTGTGGTCAGAAGGAATGGATGGGGTAAGAAATAGAGCCCGGTGGACTTGGCCCTCTCAGAGAGGGCACCCTGGGCTTCAGCAGGGCATGGGTCAGCAGAGGTTTCAGGCAGAGCTCTGGCTGGGCAGGAAAGCAGGCCTCAAGTTCTGTAAAGACACCATTGTTTGATCTACTAGTCCCTGGCTCA
Source organism: Zapus hudsonius (assembly GCA_004024765.1). NCBI lineage: Eukaryota > Metazoa > Chordata > Mammalia > Rodentia > Dipodidae > Zapus > Zapus hudsonius. Next base: position 11,405 of record PVHP010024569.1, on the reverse strand, counting down.
GAGGTTTGGGGTGTTGGGTAGAAACGTGAGGTGGTGTTATTTGGGAAGGTGTACTTGGGTTGTAAGGGGAACAGTAGGTGGCGAAGGGTGAGCTCAGGCAGAGATCTGTTGGGAGACTTGAACAGGTCAGGAAAGAGAAGAAGATAGGAGGGGCCATGGGATCTAAAAATCTGATGAGGGAACAAGGTCACTCGGGGAGCTTCTGAGCTTGCCTGTGTCACAGTGCAGGTGCTGATGGACAGCGGGCAGGGCTGTTGCATTTTGCTCAAGGGGAGCTGTAGCCTGGGAACCAGGAGCACAGAGCATATCCCCACGTCAGCCTGCCAGCCGAGGCCTTGCTGAGCAGGGGATATGTCAGAGGCTAATGCTAGAAGTCAGTGAGGTCAGCAGACACACGGAGGAGAGAATTCCACATGGAGGGATCGGTGTGTATGAAGGCATAGGATAGCCCGAAACCACACAGTTGCCTGCCTGCCCTGTGCTGCCGTGGGGTGGGGAGATGGAAGACAGAACGAGGAAGGAGAAGCAGAGCCTAACTTTCATCTATTGCCAGAAGGAATGCTGGCAATGTTTACTTCAGTTATCCAGCCTCACCCGGTGTCCACTGAGGATGGTTCACCAGGGTGGGAGGCACCATGGGAGGATGGAGAGGGGGTGGAAAGTCAGTGCCTTATACAAAGTCCACCTGCCTTGGGAGAACAGGTCTGAGGACCTGTTTTATCTCCTTAGAGCTCCCTCCTGCTGCATTAAGCACTCGAGAAGGGTTCAGTAAACATTTCCATTTATTACAAAACTATTTCAGGTAGCTTTAAGTGCTGAAGGAGGCACCCCATACACAGAGGCTTTGGGGGCAATGCCTGCCAAGGCTGCTGGCACTATAACTTATTATTTACATTCAAGGAATGGGTTAAGGACACACTGCATACAATTGAAGGTTCATTATTTTACTTTATTGGGACAGGATCTCTGGAAATCCTCCTGCCTTGGATTACAAGCTTGAGCAGCTGAGAGTCCTACTATGTTGGAGTGAGGGGACTGAGTTCTAGTCTTGGTCCCCACTCTGCGGTTTATTTTGATAGGCCACCTCCTATCCCTGTGAACTGAGCAGTCTGTCTGGATTATATGTTAAAATCTCTGCACTCTGGTATTCTATGGTGCAATGAGGCTCTAGGCCAAAGTATGTTTGTTACAGTGCTGCAAGCAGCCAGGAAAGGGAGGGGAGGGATGGAAAAAAATATGCTTTGCTTTAACTGACAGAGGAAAATCTGGGTAAGCCCCCGAGTCAGAGATCACATGGAGGCAGCCAGGCCTTCCAGGCTTTGTGGAGCTAGAATGGGAAAACTTTTTTTGGGCTTTCTCTGGGGGTTGGAGGTGGGGGTGGGGGAATCCTGTTTCTGGAAAAAAAAACCCTCATCAGCTCACAGTCCACTTTGGCTCTTGTGCTCCCCCTGGTGATAGGCCCGGACACAGGGACAGAGGAGGCTACTGTTTACCTCCCTGGGAAGGCTCATCCCCTAACTCTCAGCTGTAAGAAATGGCCTTATACAACAGGCAGGACTCTGCCCCCCATCAGGATCCTCCTGGCCAGTGTATCAGTGACCATGTTGGACCATTGTCACGACTTCTAGAAGCTTCTTTGATGCTTTCTTTACTAAGTGCCAAAGCCACTGGCTTGTGAAACAGACTTCTGATTACCTGGGTTTCTCTCCTGTGTGACACATTGGCTGCCATCATGATCCTGTGTGAGTACACATGTTGATGGCGAGCACCCACAAAGCACTTGCTTTGATTAATTGCTGTTCTCCAGGGCTCCTCATCCCTCACTGGGCACAATGGGCCCCTGTAAACATTTGTGGAAGAACCTCAAGGGATCCTGTCTTCATCAGGCTTTTGTCCTCGAGCCTCTGCTTTTCTCTCAGGTCTTGCATGGCGCACTCATTTCCTTTGTTTAACTCCCCTCTCTGTCAAGTCTCTCCAAATATGCCTAGTCCCAGTTCCTGGAACCTGTGAGTGCGCAGCTTTGCCTGGCATATGGGACTTGGCAGCTGTGACCAAGGTAAAGGATCTTGAGATGGGGACAGTCCTGGTGGGCTCATTGTAATCAAAAGTGGTTTTCTTTTTGGGTAGGATCTCTCTTTGAAGCCCAGGCTGGCCTCAAACACTAAGTTCTCCTGCCTCAGTGTCTTGAATTTCTCATATTACAAGAGTATTCCACCATGCTCAGCCCTCCAAAGAGATTGTAGAATAAGAGAGATACAAAGGGGGGAAGTGGTACACCAGGGCCTCCTGCCATTGCAAATGAACTCCAATGAGCCATCTCACCAGCCCTCCAAAGAGTATTTTTTTAAGAGAGGTAGGAGAACAGAAGCCCCGATTTGGGTGGTATGTGGCCATGTGCCAAGGAACATGGGGAGCGACTATGAGCTAGACCAAGCAAAGAAATAAATTTTTCTGTATAACTGACAACAGGAACAAATACAGCATTGCCCACTTACCTCTGACTGCTGGAGCTGTAAAATAATCAAAGGTGTGTTATTTTAAGCCGTAGCCTTTTTCATAATTTGTCACAGAAGCAAAGGGAAATTAACACAGTTATCAATATAAACATTGGGGTCAGAGGTCAAAACTCCAACAGCTTCCTACACCCAAAACTGAGTGTTGCGGTCAGCTTTCTAGTTGCTGCGCAGAAAGAACCCAAACAAAAGCAGCTTGTGGAGGAATGGGTTTATTTGGCTTACAGACTCGAGGGGAGATTCCATCCTGGCAGGGAAAATGATGGCATGAGCAGAGGGGTGGACATCACCTCCACCACAGCACTGGAAACAGCGGCAGGAAGGTGTGCCAAATACTGGCAAGGGGAAGCTGATTTATAATCCCTATAAGCCCATCCCCAACAACACAGCTCCATCGAGGTTGTAAAATCCAAACTGCCACCAGCTGAGGATCCATTACCCAGAACACATTCATTTTTTTGTGGGGGACACCTGGATCAAACCATGACACTGACTTTCTGTCTTCTTAGACCTCCCAGTCTCCCATCACTCAGCACCCAAGCCCACATGCCTGGGACTCTTTCTCCTCCTTCTCCAGCTTCCACAGCACCTGTCTAATGGATATGTGGTGCATGCCTAGCATCTCCCCCATTGCTGTGGATGATAGCGAATCAGTGGTAAAGATCAGCCCTCAGCCCTGTGATTGCAACTCAGTGTTGGCTTCTTATCTTTCAGTGCTCTTTCCCCCTCCTACACCAGTGGTCACATCCTTGAAACTCACCCGTAACCCAAGCAACTGTCATACCCGCAGTCCTGGCTCACTCCCACCTTCCTGAACACCTCATCAGACTCATTATCTTGCAAGGTCATTGGGATGGGTCACTTGGGGATGCTCTATCCTCATCTGCTTCTTTTCCTTGCATTGATCAGACACATTCAATGTGGAAGTCACCTATGTATAGTGCTATAGACAGCCTTCTCATTGCTGTGACAAAGAACATGACAAAAGCAGTTGATGGGAGGAATGGGTTTATTTTGTCCTACAGTCTCAAGGGCAAGCTCCATCATGGCAGGGAAAATGATGGCATGAGCAGATGGTGTACAGTGCTTCCACCACAGCACTGCAAACTGCAGCAGTAAGGTGTGCCAAACACTGGAAGGGGAAGCTGGCTATAACCCTCATAAGCCTGCCCTCAACAACACAGCTCCAACAAGATTTCAATTACAAAACTGAAATAAGCTGGGGATTGAGCATTCAGAGCACATTAAATTTATGACACCTGAATCAAACCACTACAATCTGTCCCTGGTCCCCATAAAATGATAACCATACATGGTGTAAAATGCATTCAGATCAACTTTAAAAATCCCCACAGCTTTTAAATCCATCACAATAATATTCAAACATTCCATTAAAAAAACCCCACAATGGCACAGAACAAATTCACACTGCAAAAGATAGCCTTGAGCATAACAAAGACAGACTGAACCAATACAAGATTAAAAACAAATAGGGCACCATCAAACTATAAATCCAAGCCCAACAACTCTGACCAGTGTCTGGAACTCCAGGTTGGCTACTCACTGTCCCAGAAACTTCATCCCATGCTGGCAGCTCTCCTTGGCAGCCATCCCATAGTCCTGGCATCTCCACTGGGTCTCCACTGCAACCCACAGTTCACTCTCATGGTTCCATCAGGCTTCCAGGCAGGCGATCCAACATGCCAACTGCCCATGGCCATTTCCAAAGAACAAAACTGTGTTGCAAATCTAATGATCCTCTCTTCCTGCATTTGTTATACTCCATAGTACCAGGTGGGCTACCAATTTGTTAATCTCTGGGGGGGATAAATCCAACTTTGAAGAACAGGAAACCTCCTTCAGCATTCAGGTCCCTTACTTCAAGAGTTCAAATTCTGGGCTAAGTGAAGGTTTACAGAGAACACCCTAAAACCCCCCTTTGGTGTTGCTCACTTGGGCAGAACGAACCGGAACAGTACAGAAAAGATTAGCATGGCCCTTGTGCAGGGGTGATATGCAACACTGTGAAGTGTTCCTTATTTTCAGTGAGGTGGGAGAAGGGATAGGGGAGAACAGCCATGAGGGGCTAATAAAAAAAAGTATAAAGTCAATAAGAATCCCTTTTAGCTATCCCCTCAAACTCCCGTTCTGTGGCAGTCGTCCTCGTCTCCTGCCCTGCATCTCAGCCTCTGCCAGCCTTCTGGCCCTCACTCCCTGTGGATGTCCTCTGCTCAGGTTCAACATTCGCCTCAGTAAAACAAATTGTATTGCCAGGATATCCTCCTCAGAGGGAGGGCCAAGGGGGATTAGAAGTAACCACTGTTTAACATTGTTCATCACACGCATGAAGCTTTCTGTGATGGTTAGGTTTTGTTGTCAACTTGATCTTTTAAATTATTTTGGGTGGGTCTCTGAGGATGTTCACAGGAAGGCAGCTGAGAGGGCTTCTCAGTAGGGGGCAGGATGTAAAGAAGCTCAGGGGAACCAGAAATGAGCATCCCTTCCTGAGAGGGCAAGGCAGGAAGGAAATTCCAGAGACTCAGGAAGGCATTAAGTCTGGTATAGGGTTATAAGACCCCACCCTAAGGCTATATAAAGGGGGAGACCGTCTTCTTTCTGCCCCCTGTCTGTTTTGTTTGTATGTATGTGTGGTGTTGGTGATGGGTTTCTCTCTCTGCTTGGACCTGTGAAAAGGCTCACCTCTTTTGATGCTATGGAACTTCCTCTGGATCTGAAGTTTTAACAAATCCTTTCCTCCCATAAACTGTGCCTGGTTTGGAGAGTCATCCCAACAGCTGACTGTGACACTTTCCTCTGTTCTTTCCTGTTCAGAGACCTACCAACTCCCTTACCCACTACTAGTTCTGAACTCTTCCATAGCACTTATCACATCACCTTCTCATTGAGGAGAGAGATTTTTTTTTGAGTGGCTACTGTTATTTATCTGCCTTTGCTATCTACAATGTAAACTCTAAATGTGGGACAATTTGACACTTTTGAACAGTGCTGGACACAAAGCAGCCATGCAATAAATACCAAAGTGTGAGAATCTAATGTCCTGGACCTAAGATCAGCACTTGTGCTCGTCTTCACCTCCATCTACAATTCTGTTCACTCTTTCAGGGTACCAGGTGCATCATCACGTTCCTCACCCCCTTTCTCCAGCCCCAGCACCTAGTTCTTTAATTTTTTTTAACTTTTAAAATTGAGAACTTTATTATATGAACACATGAATATTAATCATATTCCCATTGGGTTATACTTTTCCGTGCCCTCTCCTCCCCCTTATTGCACTGAAGGCCCTCAGTGGGGTTACTGGTATTCACTGCGGAGTCAGGAATGCACGTCAGTCTCTGTGGGGGAGATATTTTCTGGCTCTTATTAATCTTAGCCTACCCATCTCTATGGCCAGTTCAGACCCTGTCTTCCCAGAATCTTTAGCCATCCCAAACTGCTCAGCTAATTCCTTCAAACTCACTCCTGAAGCCATTTCTTTGTTTTGTTTCTGATTTATTTGGTTTAAAATTTTTATTTATTTTTTCCATTTTTTTCATATTTATTTGGCTTTTGAGACAAGATCTCAACACTGTAGCCCACACTGGCTTGGAACTAGTATACCAGTAAGTAGCCTAGGCTGGCCTTGGACTTGCAACAATCCTCCTGCCTCAGTCTCCTGAGTGTTGGGATTGTAGGCATGAGCCTCCAAGCCTGGCTCTGTCGTTTTCTTTCTGGATCATCCACCAGACTGTTATAAGATCCACGCTGGGTTGTTATTTCACATTTGTCCATCAACATCAGCAACAAATCCCCACAACTCAACTCTCAGCTCCTGTTGTAGGTCCTTTACATAGGATGGAGGAAGGAAAGCCGAGGCCTAAAAACCGACAGGTGGATGAGCACGCATTATGTCTCAGATGCTGAGAGCTACGTAGAAACTCATTTGATGGGCACACATCCTCTGAAGATGATATGTTATCATCTCCATTCTACATGTGGGAAAAACAAGTCACAAGGCTAATTAGCTTGCTGGGAAGCAGCAGGGCTAGGATTGGAGTGACCTAGGTGGCCCCGCTCCAGAGCCCCAGGTTAAAAGGCCTCCATACAAGTGCATGTGACTGTTCACACTACTTGTTGCCTTTTTTTTTTAAATGAGGAGGAGGGGGTCTCAGTATGTTGCCCAGGATAGCCCTTCTGTGCTCAAATAATCTGCTACCTCAGCCTTCCAAGTAGCTGGGACTATGGGCACATGCCATATTGCCTGGCTTTCTTTGCAGTTTTTGCCCTTTGATTGTAGACATGGGTGAAGGATCCATAGGTGATGCCCTGGGTTTGGGCCATCTTGAGGGTGCCTCTCAGCAAACTGATGCTGAGCCTTTGGGGCTGATCACATGTGAGTTTGCACACTGATCTTGCCTTTGGTAGTGTATGTCTGCCTGTCCCTTCTGAGCCTACCCTTCCAGGCTGCAGAGAGAGGAGGATTGATTACTGCTTTTTCTCTACTATGTGAAGTGTGTGTGGGGGCAAGCCCCTCTGTTGGGCCTGCCCTGGACAGTGATGCCCACTGAGTGACAGCCCACTGCTAGCACCTGCAGATTTGCATCACTCCATAGCTGCAGAGGAGGACAGAGAAATGATAGGAAAATACTAAGTCACAGGTCCAAACCCCAGGACACTCATCTGATTGCTGATGACCTAGGGAAATCACTTTGCTTTCCCGAGATTTCATTTCCTTAGCCACAAAATGGACTGAAAGCAAACCAAATGAGATCCTGGACATGAATGTGCTCTGTAAGGGGGAAGCACATTTACAAATGTGACGGAGTTTGAATGTCAGGACAGGCAGTGGACTGAGCTGTTACAAAATGTTAAATGGCCCCAAGCCCCAGAGTCCTGGAGCCTGGGCAAGAGGAGCAGCTTTCCTCTTTGAAGAGCAGGTTCTCAGCAGCATGCTGGGTCCTGCTCACCCTACATCAGCCTCACACATACTGAGTGCCAGGCCCCATGGGGTTACAGGCATAGGCAGGACTCTGGCCCTGTTTATGAGAAACCTTTCTCCTAACTGGACTGCAAAATAGGCAAGAATTAGGGGGGTGAAGGATAGCACACACAGCAGGGCCTACCGTGAGCACCCTGGAGCCACAGTTTGGAAGGCTGGGGTAGAGCTGGGAATACCTCCCGTTTCTACCCAGCTCAGTCTAAGCCAGCCCTGGGAGGGCAAGTGGATTAACGATCTTGCTGACAATTTCACTGGACCTCCTAGGCCATTTGGCTGAGGCTCAGAGACTAGAAACTCCTTAAAGCAGAGCCTTGTCCTCCCCAGCTGTGTCTGGGGTGGGCTGGACACAGGTCTCTCCTGGAGGGGCAGCGTGTGTATGCATGTGTACATGTGTCTGTATGCATGTGTGTACATATCTATATGCATGTATGTATGTATGTGTACATGTGTCTGTGTGTGTATATGAGTGTGCGTTTAGGCAGATATGGGAAGGTGAAATGTAATTAGGATGAACCTGAAGGAAAGAAAGCTGTCATGAATGTCCACCGGGGACTCGTATGTTATTGTATGTTATTGTCATGGAGTCACTGCCTGGAGATGATGAAGTCAGCTCTATATTGTGGCAGACGAGTCCCTAATCTGCTGGTGACTGCCATCTGAGTTCCCCACTTCTGGCACCTTCTATTCCCATTGTCCTCCTCTCCCCTCTTTTTACTACGCTTGTATTTTGGAATAGTTTTAGTTTATAGCAAAGCTGCAAGGACAATACAGCTTTCACTGAGTGTTCATATCTAATGTTGCCATTAATTAAAATTAAAATGGGTGCAATGATATTAACTAGACTATAGATATTTTTTTTTTCAGATTTTCCCCCCACTGATGTCCTTGTTCTGTTCCAGAATCCAGTCCAAGTTTCCACACCGCAGGTAGTGTTTTGCATTCCTTCTAATCCTCTGAACTCTGTCCCTGTCTCTGCCTTTGACCTGTAGCTCTGTGCAAACTTCTGCTCCTCACAAAGCCGTCCTCTTCTAGCCCAGGGCTGGGGTTAGGAATTTGTAGGACTGGGGTTTGGGTTAGGATTGGCTCTTAGCAGTACTGACATTCCTCTTCAGTGTCTCAGGTGACTCTCATTTGTAGCCTTCTAGGCAATCATGAGCAAATGCTCCATTTAACAGCTTTGTATCACCATCGTAAACACTTGTTCATAAAGGAAAGAGCTGTATTTAGCTCATGGTTTGGGATGCTATTCTGTGACTTGTCCTGGGGAAAACATGAATGAACATCTATTCTCCCCAGGTCGACAGACCAAAGACATGATTCCACCCAGCTGTGGCTTGGTCAACAATGAGTTATTTGGGTTCTTTACAGGAGCATGGCTTTCTCCAAGGCAGCTGCATTACTGAAAAGCCCATGACTCAGGAAAGATGAATCAGCAGAGTTGCCTGCATGACTAGCAGCTCATCCAGGAGGTCCCCACCTCCTCCAACAATTTGACTTCACCAAGTATGCCTGTGGGGTGCGGCCTCGAATCTTCTAACTTTATGAGCTTCTTGAGCTTTGTAAATTTCCTTAGCTTCCTGCCTCTTACGACACCCCCCCCTAATCCTCTGGGAGGGAATGCTTCAATTCAAAGGAAAGAGCTACAGAACAGAAGCTTGGCACCGACTCTGGGGAGGGCCCTGGGCTGGATACTAGGAGTTTAGGGAGCTCTTGACGGGCAGGGAGCAGAGAGAAGCCAGGCCGGGCTAGATTTTGCTTTTATAGTATTTGACTTGTTTCAAGAAACACATTAAGTCTTTTCAGTAGCACACTTCCCATTGACCTGAAGACCTATTTCTAGTGCTCACCTATTAAAAAATTCCCATAGGGGGTGGGCAGGGGAGATGGCTCAGTGGTTCAAGGTGCTTGCTTGCAAAGCCTGTCAACAGGGGTTCAATTTCCCAGACACCCAGGCATTCATCTACTGTGGTAAGAGATGCTACCCCCCCCATATGTATACACCTGCAAATAAATAAAATTTGAAAAATTCATACCATCTCCAATTCCAGGGCCAAGTTTCCAACATATGAACTCTGCCATCCCCCAGGTAGGGTCTCACTCTATCTCAGGCTTGCCAAGAACTCGGTAGGCCCAGGCCCACTTACCCCAGTCTCCAGAGCTGGGATTAAAGACCATACCCAGGTCTAACACATGGACTTTAACAAGGTAGAAACCAAAGTACACACTAACATGTCATAACCCCCTCCCATTCCTGCCTAACCATGCTTGCAGACTTTGGTCTGTCCCTCAGCTCTGGGGTGGCCATCACTACTGAAATCCCCACCCCCTTTCACTCAACTCTTCTAGCTGGTCAGGAAACCAGAATGCCAGGCTCCTGGGTGCCAGGACTCTGCCCTGCACCTGGGTCTTTGATGGAGTTCTCTGTTCCTTAACCCCATGTTCTGCACCCTGGAATTCCCACTGCAGGAGGCCATCCTTTACTTGCCTCTGGCCTGCTGGAAAGATGTGTATGTGCTTCGAACTCTAATTTTTAGTAGCTCATGCACTCATATAATTGAAAAAGATACAAAGTGTAGAAAGTTTCTTTCTGGAAATTTAATCTGTAAAACAGGTGCAGGAATCCCATTCAACAAGTACAACGTATGAGTCTCATTAGACTCTTGATTCATATGGACCAATAATTACATTGTTTTCACTGCAATTAGGGGAAATAAATTTTTATTTATTTATTTATTTATTTATTTATTTATTTATTTATTTATTTATTTATTTATTTATTTATTTATTTATTTGAGAGTGTGGGTATGCCAGGGCCTCCCACCTCTGCAAATGAATTCCAGATTCATGCACCACTTTGTGTGTCTGGCTTTATGTGGGCACTAGGGAACTGAACCCAGATTGTCAGGCTTTTCAGACAAATGTTTTTAACACTTAATCAGGCCAACAGAGAGACATCTGAACCCCCAGGCTCCAGTTTTAGGTAAGCCCCTGCCCCCACCACAGCTTTGGCTGTGGTGTTGGGGGGGCCTCAGGGTTCTTTCCCACATAATATTTTTTCCTCATGAATGGGAGCCCTCTGATATCTTTCCTTCTTCTGCTTGTTTGGATATGTGGCTAAAACCTCTCCCATGTGTTCTCTCCACACTGGTGGCTGGAGATCTCTGTAACTTTCCATTTTCTTTTGAATAAAGTCTCCCACTCTACCTTATCCTCTGGTGGTCTATAATTTTAATTCTTTAATTTTATAGGTAAGAATTCAGATACTCCTTCAGTTCTGAGGTACATTGGAATTAGTTGGGTACTCTTTTAAGTTCTAATCCCCAGCTCCCCTGTTAAAGAATGATATGGTGATATCTAGAATTTGCTTTGCAATCCTCAAAAAATGTAATTTGTAGCCAGGTGTGGTGGTGCACGCCTTTAGTCCCAGCACTCGGGAGGTAGAAGTAGGAGGATTGCAATAAATACAAGGCCAGCCTGAGACTAGTAGTGAACTGGACTACAGGGAGACCCTGCCTCGAAAAACAAACAAAGAGTAATTTGTTTTACTTTTTTTTTCTAAAAAACATGAGAACTAAAATGAAATAAGAAGGGTAAAGTAATTAATGCTAAGTAGTGTGTACATGGAATTACAATAAACAAATAATAAATTTATTTATTTATTTGAGGCAGAGAGAGAGGGAGGAAGAGAGAGAGAGGAAGAGAGAGAGAGAGAGAGAGAGAGAGAGAGAGAGAGAGAGAGAGAGAGAGAATATGAAGGCACCAGGGCCTCCTCCTGCCACTGTAAATGAACTCCAGATGCACGTACCATGTTTGACATCTGCCTTTAAGTGGGTATTGGGGAATTGAACCAGGGCTGCCAGGCTTTGCAAACAAGCACTTTTGATCACTAAGCCATC
>PVHP010024568.1:0-26281 GCA_004024765.1 Zapus hudsonius | reverse complement strand
ATGAGGGAGAATATGCTGTACTTGACTCTCTGTTCTTTTGAGAGTTTACTTAGTAAGATTTGCTCCAAGTCAGACCACTTTCTTTAAATTTCAATATGTCATTTTTCCTTTCAACTGAGTAAAATTCCATCATGTAAATATACCACAGTTTTGTTATCCATTCCTCCATGGATGGACATTTGGGATGATTCTGATTCTTGACTATTATGAATTGAGCTGCTATAAACATAGTTGTACAAATTTCTCTGTGCTGAGATATGACATCTTGTGGGTAGATGCCTAGTAGAGGGACAGCTGGGTCCATTGGCAGCTCTATGTCTATTCTGTTTATAAATCTCTACAGTGCTTTCCAAAGTGGTTGTACAAGATTGCAATCCCACCAGCAGTGAATGAGAGTTCCTTATACCCCGCATCCTCACCAGCACCTATTGTTGTTGATTTTCTTTATAATTGCAATTCTGACTGGAGTCAGGTGGTATCTCATTGTGGTTTTGGTTTCTATTTCCCTGATACTTAAGGATGCTGAGCACTTTCTCAAGTGAGTAAAGGCCATTTATGTTTCCTTCTCTGTGAATTCTCTGTTGAGATCAGTGCCCCATTTTGTGAGGGGGCAGTTTGACTTTTTATTAATTTTTTTGAGTTCTCTGTACATCCTGGAAATTAGGCCTCAGTCTGAGTTATAGCTGGTAAAAATCATCTCCAAGATTGATGGAGGTCTCTTGGAGCTAAAGATGGTGTTTTTTTGTCTGTACAGAAGCTTTTGAGCCTGATCAGGTCCCATTGGTTAAGAGAATGTTGCTCTTCCTGGGCTGCTGGAGATTTGCTAGGAATTTTTTTCCCTACTACTGTCTCATGTAGGGTTCCTCCTATTTTTTTCTTCCAGGGTGTTCATGGTTACATGGTTTATTTTGATGTCTCTGATCCATTTGGAGTTGATTTTAGTACATGGTGAAAGGAGTGGGTCTATTTTCATTTTTTACATGTGTTTTTCAAATTTGTCCAGCACCATTTTTTATGATGCTATCTTTAGCTCAGCATACATTGTGGGCACCCTTGTTGAAGACCACATAACTAAAGTTACTTGCATTAAAAGCTGGGACGTCTATTCCATTGGTCTGTCTGTCTGATTTTTTTTTTCTGCCAGTACCATGGTCTTTTACTTACTATGGCTTTGTAGTATGTTTTAAAGTGAGGCATGGTGATACCTCATGAGTTTTGTTTTTCAATTAGAATAGTTTTAGCTATCAGAGGTCTTTTGCCCTTCCAAATAAATTTTGAGATTATTTTTTCAATGTCTGTGAAGAAAGAGGTTGGGATTTTTATCACCATGGTGTTGAATCTGTAAATCGCTTTTAGCAGGATTGCCATTTTTACTATATTGATTCTCCCTGTTCATGAGCATGGAATATCTTTCCATCTTATCACATTCTCCTCTATTTCCTACTTGTATGTTTCAATATTTTCCTTATACAAGTCTTCCACTACCTTGGTTACTGATATTCCAAGGTATCTGATTTCTTTAAGGTTATAGAAAATGGGGCATCTCTCTGATGTCTTTTTCTGTATGCTTGTCTTCTGCATATAGGAAGTCTACTGATTTTTGTGTGTTAATTTTGTATACTGCCACGTTGCTGAAGGCATTAATCACCTTCAAGAGTATACTGATACTATTCTTTGGGTCTGATACATATAGGATCATGTCATCTGCAAAGAGGGATAGTTTCATTTCTTCCTTTCTGATTTGTATTCCTTTTATGCTTTTCTCCTGTCTCATTGCTTGGGATAGAACTTCAAGCACTATGTTAAAGAGCAGTGGTGAGAGTGGACACCCCTGGCTTGATCCCAATTTAAGTGGGAACTCCTTGAGTCATTTCCCATTAAGAATGATTTGTGTTTTAGGTCATCTGTATATTATCTTTATTATGTTGAGGTATTGGCTATCTATGTCTATACTTTCCAGGGTATTGAACATAAATTGGTGTTGAATTTTGTCAATTGACTTCTCACGATTTATTGAGATGACCATTTGTTTTTTTCTAGTTTAGTCTATTATTGTGGTGAAATAGATTTATTGACTTGCGTATGTTGAACCATCCCTGCATCCCTGGAATGAAGGTGACTTGGACAGGGTGAATAAAAATTTTAATTTGGCTTTATAAATGGTTTGCTAGGACTTTGTTCAGGATCTTTGCATCTAAGTTCATCAGGGATATGGGTCTGTAGTTTTTTTTTTCTTGTTGCATCCTTGCCTGGTTTGGGAATTAGGGCAGTGATAGCTTCGTAGAAGGAGTTTTGGAGCCTTCCCTCTTTTTCCATGCCCCTAACAAGCTTCAGAAAGAGTGGTTTTAGTTCTATGATGAAGGTTTGGTAGAATTCAACTGAGAAACCATCCAGTTCTGGCCTTTTCCATTTGGGAAGGTTCTTGATTGCATTTTCAATTTCTGTAAATGCAATAGGTTTATTTAGCAACTTTATCTGCTCTGGGCTAAGCTTTGGTAACAGATAGGTGTCCAAAAATTCATCCATTTCTTCCATCTTCTCTAATTATGTGGAGTAGAGGTTTTGGAAGTATGACCTGATGATACTTCTAACCTCTTTGGGGTCTGTTGTGACCTTGTCATTTCTGATTTTGTTGATTTGGACCTTCTCTGTTCTTCATTTGATTAGAATGGCTAGGGCTTTGTCAATCTTATTGACTTTTTCAAAGAACCGACTCTTTGATTTATCTATTTTTAATTGTTTTCTTTATTCCCAATTCATTAATCTCTGCTGTGATTTTAATTATTTCCTTTTGTCTTGAGCTCCTATGGTTGGAATTTTCAATCTGTTCTAATGACCTTAGGTGGGAGGATAGGTGATTGATTTGATATCTCTCTGTCTTTGTTAAAAATGCATTTCCCCCTTAGGACTGCCTTCATTGTGTCCCACAAGTTCTAATAAGATGTGTCATCATTATCATTTATTACTAGGAAATTCTAAATTTCCTGTCTGATTTCTTGGATGACCCAGTCATTGTTCAGGAGCAAATTGCTTAGGTCCCTGTAGTTGTTGAAGTTTCTGAATCTTCTCCCATTGTTGATTTCTAGCTTTAATGCATTGTGGTCTGATATGATGCAGTGGGTTTTTGATGGTTAGGTTTAATTGTCAAATTGATCTTTTTAATTATCTTGGGTGGGTCTCTGAGGATGTTTATATGAATGCAGCCTCTCAGTAGGGGGAAAGATGTAAAGAAGCTCAAAGAAGATAGAAGTAAACAGTCTTTCTTGTGTGTGCAGTGCAGGAAGGAAATTCCAGAGACTCTGGGATCCCCATGATATTTACGTGAGGTCGTTTTATGGTATCCCATGGGTCCCTCGAGTTTTGTTGACTTGCTCTTTTGAACTTCATCAAATTTCTGATTTCCTTCTCATTCTCCACTTTTTGATCTCCCACATCTTAGATTCCTTTTTTCCCAGTTATTGATTCTGTTGGTGAAGGATTCTAGGGAGGTTCTTATTACTTCAATTTGGTTTTTGTTTTCTGAAACTTCTTTTTGGGTGGTCTCTATCATTCTATTGAGATGTGTTTTCATTTCAAGGTTTGATTTAATTACTTCTTCCTTGTACTCATTCTTATATTTGCAAATGACTTAATTTAATTTGGATAACTGTTTCTTGAGACCTTCTGTGTGCTGGTTTGCCTTTAGTTCCAACACTGATCTTCTTAAATCCATTTGATTCTTCTCTATTTTATTAAGCCTGGTGACAAAGCTTGTGAGCTGACTTTGTACCCTTTCAAATTGTTTATCAACTTTTTCTTCCATGATCAATATTTACTTCTCTTTAGGATCTGTGTGAGTATTATCTGGGCTTAGTGTAGTGTCATCCTGGGCCTGCATGTGCTCTCTCTCTTTTCTAGTATGGATCTTGTCTTCCCACTTGGGACTTGGGGGATTTGTCATGGTTTCCTCAGCTGGTGTATTCTTCTTGACTTGAGGTCTGCCCATTATGATTCTACTTGGGATGGTTGGTGGGATGTCTTTGAGCTGTCTACACTTTCATAGTGTGGACATGGAGTACACTGGGCTCCACATAGAGGGTTGGGCACTCACTTTATTTATCTGATAGTGTGTCTACCCTCAGATCAGTGGATGGGCTTTAATGGTGAGTCTGGGGGTAACCTTCTGGAGGGTGTGGGGGATGTGGGAACTATGTAGGCTAAGGGTGGGGTGCCGAGACCTAGATAACCAGCTAAGGGTTGTGGGGTGGAGTGAGGACTAGATAACCCTTGGTGGGGTGCCACCAGCCAGGCCACAGGTGAACTAGGTGTCTCAAGGGGTGGGGATGATGTGCAGCCACCTGTCACAAGGCTTCATGGGAACCAGGTATCTCCTGGGCAAAGAGTGGTTTTCTGGGACCGTAGGGACCAGGTGGCACATGCAGGGTGGGGTCACCCATCTGCCATGTGGCCGGTTAGCTCAGACCACTTGATCAAGGTCTGTAGACTGGGTTGTAGCAAGCGACTCACTGCCTCTGGCTAGAGCTGATGTGTGATGTCAGCTTCCAGGCATTAGGGTCCTTAGCTGGGGAGGGGCTGGAGCTCTGAACAGGTCTGCAGTGTGTGTCTGTGGCCTGGATCACAGCTGGAAATGCTAACCCTTGATCCCTGAGGGTTGTGGCATCTTGAACCAGAACTCTGAAGTTGGCCATCTTGAACCAGAACTCTGAAGCATTTTCTTAAGTGAGTGTTATCCATTTTTATTTCGTCATTTGTGAATTGCCAATTCAGTTCACGTTCCCATTATTTGATTATTTGGTTTGTGTTTTTTTTTTTTTTTTTTTTTTTTTTTTTTTTTTTTTTTTTTTTTTTTTTTTTTTTTTTTTTTTTTTTTTTTTTTTTTGGTTTTTTAAGGTAGGGTCTCACTCTGGCCCAGGCTGACCTGGAATTCACTCTGTAGTCTCAGGGTAGCCTTGAACTCATGGTGATCCTCCTATCTCTGCCTCCCGAGTGCTGGGATTAAAGACGTGCACCACCACGCCCGGCAATTATTTGATTTTTTTATTACTTAATTTTTTAAGTCCTTTGTAGTTTCTAGATATTAAGCTTCTGTCCATAACGTTGTTGAAGACTTTCTCCCAATCTGTTGGCTTTATGTATGATATGTTTGTCTGTACAGAAGCTTTTTAGTTTGATGCAATCCCATTGGTTAAATGATTGTTGAATTTCATGTGCTACTATGGTAATCTTCAGCAATTTTTCCCCACTTCTGTATTAAGGAGAGTTCCCGCTATTCTTTTTCTTCCAGGTTTTTAAAAAATTCAGGTCTTATATAGGGGTCTTTAATCAAGTTGTAGTTATATTTTGTTAATGGCAAGAAGAGTGGTTCTAGTTTCATTTTTTTGACATGAGTTTATATAACTTGTTCAGCACCATTCATTGAAGATGCTATCTTTTCTCCAGCGTACACTGTTGGCACCATTGTCAAAGATCAAGCAGCTGTATTTACTAGAACTAGAGAGTCTTGGTCTTTGATTCTGTTCCATTGGTCTTTCTGTCCGTGAAAGGACCATGCTGTTTTTGTTACTATGTCTTTGTAGCAAAACTTTAGGTTGGATATGATGATATCCCATGCTTCATTGGTGTTATTACAAAGGTTTCTCTTTTTTGTGGCTATTGAAAATGGGACAGTCTCACTGCCTTTTTTTCTGCACATTTGTCATTTTATACAGGAATGCTATTGACTTTTGTGTGTTAATTTTCTATCCTACCACTTTTCCAAAGGCATTTTTCACTTTTAGGAGTTTTATGTAGAGTTGTTTTTTTTTTTTCCTTTGGTGTGTGTGTGTGTGTGTGTGTTTGTGTGTGTGTGTGTGTGTGTGTGTGTGTCTGTTAAACACAGGATTATGCCTTCTACAAGTAGGAATTATTTCACTACTTTCTTTCTGATTTCTATCCCTTTTATGCCTTTCTCCTGTTTTATTGCTTAGTTATGAATTTTAAGCACTATGTTGGAAAACAGTGGTAAGAGTGGACACCCCTGTCTTTTTCCCAGCCTTGATGGTAACACCTGAGCTGTTCCCCTTAGAGTATGATTTGGGATTTAGGTGTTTTTATATAGTCTTTTTTATGTGGATGTAAAATCCCTCCCTGCCCACTCACTCCAGCATTTAAATAATGAAATGATCTTGAATTTTTTGGAAGGCCTTATCTCTATTGATTAAACTGATCATGTGGTTTTTGTGTTTGTTTATTTATGTTGATTATGTTTATTAATTTCTGTGTTGAACCATCCCTGCCTCCCTGGGATGAAGCCACCTTGATTGAGGTTGATAATGTTTTTGATGTATTGTTGAATTCATTTTGTGAGGATTTTGTTCAGAAAATTTGCATCTAATTTCATCAGGAATATAGGCATATGGTTTTACTTTCTTATTGTTTCTCTGCATGGTTTTAGAGCTAGGGTGATGCTAGACTCATAAAAGGAATTGGGGAGCTTGCCCATTCTTCAAATGTGTGAAAAAGGTTGAGAAATAGTGATTTCAATTCTATGATGGTTTGGTCAAATTTGGCTGAGAATCCATCAGGTCCCGTACTTATATTTTCAATCTTGATGGATGTAATTGGTTTGTTTAGGAGATTAATGTGCCCTGGATTTAGTTTTGGTAGGTGATATATGTCTAGGTATCATCCATTTCTTCCAGATTGTAAATGTTTGTAGAGTAAAGGTTTGGGAAATATATCCTAATAACAGTTTCAATTTCATTGATGTCTCTTATGACCTCACCTTTCACGTTTCTAATTTTGTTAACTTTAGACTTCTCTTTTTTGTTGTTGTTGTTTGATCATACTGGCCAGGGGTTTATCAATCTAGTTTATTTCTTCAAAGAACCAGCTCTTTGCTTTTTCAATTTTCTTGTTTTGTTAGTTTCTAATTCATTAATTTCAGCTCTGATCTCATTATTTTTTTTATCTGAATCAGATTGTTCTTGTTTTTCTGAAGCCTTATGTGATTGGTTAAGTTCCTAATTTGAGTTCTTCCTATTTTTGTTATCAAGATAATTGGTGCTATGAAATTTCCCCTTAGGACTGCCTTCATTGTGTCCCATATATTTTGGTTTGTTGTGTTTTTATTATCATTCCAGTCTAGGTATTTCAAAATTTACTTTTTGTTTTATTTACTTAGCATGTTGTTCCATCTACATGAGTTGGTGCAATTTCAGTGTTTCTCTTTTTCTTAATTTCTAACTTTAAGTCATTGTGATGTAAGATGTTAGGTCAATATTCCTGAATTTATGGAAGCATACTTTGAGGCCTAATATGTGATCGATATTGGAGAAGGTTCCATGAGTTTCTGAGAAGAATGTATGTTCTGTAGAATTTGGGTAGAATGATCTGTGGATATCTGTTGTCCAATAGATATATGATTTTGTTGAGCTCTTTTACTGCCCTGTTGACTTTCTGCTTGGATGATCTGTCTTTGACGATAGTGGAGTATTGAAATCCGCAACTATGAAGGTGTTAGGATTTATTTCTGGTTTGTTGTCTAGTAGGTTTTTCTTTATGCACTGAGGTACACCAGTGTCTGTTGGTACAGTTGTATGATTGTGATGTTGTTTCTGTTGGATCATTCCCTAGATGAGTGCGATGTGGCCTCCTTTGTCTTTTATGATTACTTCTGGTTTGAAGTCTATTTTGTCTGATATTACTATAGCCACACTCACTTGCTTACTTCCATTTTCTTAGAAAATTCATTTTCCATCCTTTCCCCCTGAAAATGTGTCTATCCTTAGTGGGGAGGTGAGTTTCTTGGAGATAGCTGATTGAAAAATCCATTTTTTAATCCATCATGTTAAATTGGGAGAGTCAAAGCCATCTACACATAATGTTATAATTGGGAGGTTTAATTTAATCCCTGCCACTTTGGAAGCTTTATGGGTTTTGGTGCTTTCTTGGGCTTTGAAATTTTTCATGTCTGCTCTGGTTTTGGTTAATGTGTTCTTCTTAAATTTGCTTGAGGTTGGTTGTTTGACTCTTCTGTGCAGAGTATTCCCAGAATTATTCTCTATAGGCTTACCTTTGTGTTCATATAATCATTGAGCTCTCTTGTATTATGGAAAGATTTCCTTTCACTACTTTTTATGAGGCATATTTTCACTGGGTATGTTAGTTTGTGGTGGAAGCCATAATTTCTGAGAACTTGAAGTGTTCCATTTCTAGCACTTCTTGTATGCTAATTTTGCTTGTGTCATGACCATGAACTGAAGAGATGCTTTAGATACAGTGATGGACCAGGTTCATATTTGTTGGTGGACAATAAGCAGATAAAAGAAATTATGGGAAGGGTCTAGAACAAGGTATATCTCCCAAGGACAGTACTCAGAGGATTATTTTCTTCCATTAGGTCCCACTTCCTACCTTTCATAACCTTCTTACAACACTACCAATTAACCCCTTAATTATTTCAGAACTTTCATGTTCCAATCATCTCTGTAAACTCCACCTCAGATACATGCTTTAAAAGTAATCTCCTGTGGAGCTCTGAAATCAAATTGAAGTGAATCCTATCTATCACAAAGGTCTTTCCAAATTCATTACATTTGTACTCTTCAATGTTTAATATTTGACAGCTAAAGGTGATAGACATCCTCTATAGGGTTTTGTTCTAATATTCTGTTCCATAAAATAGGATCTCTGGTAGAAGTAAAAGCATTTCACCATTCCAACATCTGTGAATTTTTTCTTCTAATAAATGCATATTTGCTCTTAAGTTTTCATGTTTTAATAAAGTTATTTCTATAATCCTTTAACATATAAGTCTTCCATCTTCTGTGAATTCTTTGATGTTTGAGAACTAGGTGAAGTATTTGCTTCCATCTACATTTGATGGGTTTCCTTCCTATATAAAGTCATATTTTGGTTATTATTGACCATCCGATAAAGACCTTTCAACTTTCTTTGAAATTGTAGCCTTTAGGATTAACCTGTTTAAAGTTTGAGTCCCTAATTTACAACTGTAGTATTATTCTCCATTGTGAAAGCATTCCTGTTGAATTGTGCATGAGTACCATTTATAGGCTATGACACAGTCTTCCTATTTTCAGGGTTTCAGAGATTATGTTGAGTAAGAAGTGAAGAATGATGAAAGGTTTCACCACATTTTCACTTTTGAAAGGCGTTTTTCCATATTGATTATTTGATTAGATGATGGGAACATAAGTTTTTATTGCATCTACATGAATTTTCATGACCACAAATTTCTTGATATAAGAAATATTGAAAGACTGGTTAAAAGCTTTAACATATGTATTGTATTTATAATGTCTCACTTAGATAAAAAAAATAAGTCAGTTTTTTTTTTATTTTGAGAGAGGACCTTTGAATGTCACCCAGTGTTTCCCAGGGTGACCTTGAGCTCATGATCTTTTTCCTCCCCCCTCATGTGCTAGAAATATAGTCATTTACTCACTAGGTCTGATTTCAAGTCTTGCCACATTTTTTGTATCCACTGTGTTCATGTCCATTATATTGTCCTTTTGTAACTTTGTCCACACTTTCCCAGTCTTCTCATGTGGAGATTTCAAGGCCATAGCTTTTCACTTTTCTCAGGATCAATTATTGGAATGAATTTCCTGTGACCTATTCAGTTACAGTATCTTGATTGAACTAGAAAAGATAACCACTGACTCCTAGCCAACCAAAACAGTATGCAAGGTAAGCCATGAACAAAATTGGAATCAGATCTTCTAAAGGGGAAATGGTATTGTTTATATACTGCCAAATGTTTTTACAAGTATAGATTGTTCTTTGGGTATCAGGGAAGAGGTCTAAATATTCTGGGTTTACTGCATCCAAGGCATCACACCAATATGTCTCTGCACTTTCCTCCTACTCTTCTGTCCTGAAGGACAAGACTCCTCTATGTTCAGTCCTTAGATTGCACTGTGAGCCAACCAGTCACTATTACTGGATTTTGATAGCAAGACTAGAAAACAGGTTTGAAGCCATGCATCTATAGGAATTAGGAGGATTTACATTCAATATCCACACCACAAATATTTTGCATATATTTATTAGTTCTAGTTACTATTTCCAGGATAATACTGAAATCATTGTAGTCTATGAAATGACAATCTTGAGTGATGGCTGGCAGCTTATATGTCTTATTCATTCATATACTCTTTCAGCTAGTCTCAGTTTCTTCTTCAACTTTAAATCTGAATCAAACCAGAGATGACACAATGCCACTCACATGCCACACTATTGACAGTATCATTGTAGGAGCCTGAATTCAGATTACCTTCTTTTTGTTAAATATATATATATATATATATATATATATATATATATATATATATATATACACATATATACATGCATATGTGTGTATTTGTGTGTGTGTTTCTTTGTGTATGTGTATAGATGTACAATGGTCTCCTGTTACTGAAATCAAATGCTCATCTGACCTTTCATGAGTGGCTGGGAAATTGAACCACAGGCTGACAGGTTTTGAAATCCAACATCTTTGATCACTAAGACTTCTACCCAACCTCACTATAATCTTTTCAATCTAGGTATGCTTTCTTATCATGAGATAATATTACCATGAGATAATAGTTGCCATATATATATATATATGATATATATATATGCTAAAAACTATAGACTGATCATCTTAAATATATATTTTACCAAAAAATATTTTTATGTACATAAAATATAAAGACCCTCAAATATATATTGATAACTACTTTAATATTTACATTAAAATTAAATCTTTCTTGGAACAATAAAGACTTCTATCTTATACTTCCAGATATAACCAGTGTCCAAATTATTTATTACATGTAGTAGCACCTACTTTATTATGAAAAAGTTACATATAAAATATATCTAGTTCTATATATGAACAACAAATATGAGTGGATATCAAATATTAGCATATATATATATACTGCACATGAACCTATCCCTAAGTGATATATTATTTAAATTTTACGTATTAAACTTTGTATAAATATGGTTGTCATTTATACATCTTTTGTGGCATATTTTTCTCAGTTCATTGTTCATGTAATTTAATTATTCTTATTAATTGATATTTGCATATATTTCTTCCTTTTTAGAACTAGAATGTCACTTTAGCCCAGGATTACTTGGAACTCACTCTGTTGTTCTAGGCCTTGAATTCAGAGCATTCCTTCTATCTCTGCCTCCAGAGTGCTGGTATTTAAGGCATATGCCACCATGCTCAACTTTATAGTGAAACGTTTCATCACTTTCCAATAATGAAATTCATCATGTAATAAAAATAAAATATTTTATGAATTTGTGGTGATTTATGAGTGAATCCATTTGCTGGTTTGTTTCTAATGTTTTGCTATAATAGACAGTGCAAAGATGGTTTCACATGCACAAGTACAAGACATTACTTAAGACAGCCATGAAATTTTTAGCTCATGAGTATAATCATCTTGGAAGTGTTTTGTTGTACATGATTTACAGTGTTTATTTTTACTTTAATTATTTAATACATTTCCAAACAATCAATGTCAGTTTTCAAACTCATGGATAGTTTGGTGAATAAAAAAATATTTCTTATGGTGACAGTTCATTGTAATTTCCTTGATTACTTGAAATTGCTTAATCAAAGCTTAAGTATCCATCCAAGAACCCACAGCTGATAAGTAGAAGAGCTCAGTTTAAACCTATGGTTGATTGCATCTAATGCTTATGTGTTTTCTACTTTGCTGTAATATCTGTTGTTCACTTAAGGAACGTTTATAACAAGATAGTATTGTTCTTAGATGATGTTTTTAAGATACAAATCACTGAAGAATAGTATACACATATAAACACCATAATCTCTACGCAGACTAGTAGAAAGAAGTGAGAGGTCATGAATGAGGGGTAAGGGATGGGGTAGGGGAATGGCTTAAGCATGAGGCTAAACCAAATTGGGTTCAAAATCATAAAATCTTCATGAGCATACTGTAACACATTGAGCAAGTAGTGGGCGCCAACTGGTAAGAGGGGCCATGAGTAGTAGGGGGGAGTCTAAGCCTGTGAATAATTGATCAGTCTGACAACCCCTGATCCCAGTCACTGGTTCCTTCCCTCACTGAGCTGTTGACCAAAGTGTCCCATGAGGTTCCAAAATCAAGAAAGGAATCTGTCAAAGCTCTTTAGTGCCCTCCCTAGGCCTGAGGCAAAACCCTGTTACTAAAGAAACCACAGAATGCCATCAATCAGCATCAAGAGACCCTTCGAGGTCCAGAATGGTAACTAACCCCCAGATGGTAGTTAGTATAGTGCTGGAACACATTGCACAAGCTTCCAGGGAAAGCTGGTTAATGACAGCTGGAGCAAACGGAGACCACTGGCATGAAACACAGTCTGCTGGCATGAGTAGGCTGACCACACTTCCTACTGTGAGAAAAGAGCGAACCAAGAAAGGAGCACTTGTGCAATGGAGGAGCCTAGGCCTGAGGGAGACAATCATCAGCTTTTAAATTCAGCCAAATGTTCCACTTAGTGAGGGGGAGTCCTTAACTGGAACTGGGGATTTAGGGCAATATGAACCAGATCCGGGACTCTTGGGCTCCCAAGAAAAGATGCACTAAGGGAGCGATTGATGGAAAGGCTACTAAAAGAAAATCTAGGTAATCCAGAATTGTGTTATCTATTAACCTATACTGATCTCACTCTCTGATGGAGATTGTGCTTGTATTTTTCAAAATGCAGTGAGAGAGCTGTGGCCCATACCATCCGACCATAGACCTATAGCTGAGATCCTGTCAAGAGATGAGCCACCACAGTCATATCATGGAGGATCCATATGGAACCCCACAGAGAATGATGGGATGAACAAGGGACCCACAGCCACAGCCATTCAATTAACACAGGATAACCCACTGAGAAAGACACCAAGGATTTTCAACACAAATATTCCTAAGTTCTCAACATTAAAGCAGCCTTAATACTCATCTACCACTTCTCAGGGAACTGACCAGAAGAGGGAGTGGAAAGATTGTGAGAGCTGTGGTGGGAGAGAATATCCAGAGGCATGATGCCTCTGAGTAACAACAAACTAGGGCCAGGAAAACAGGGCTGAATACTAGGCTATCCATGATTCCTTGCCTCAAGGACTGATCCAGATGGCCCACGGAGGAGGATATCAAGCTGATTGGGGATGAGGAAGAGGGGCATTGGGGAACTGAGGATAACAATTCATCATTTGCCTACTAATTAATGTAACTCATTATGGACAATAAAAATAATATACACATATAAAATATTTTATTTTATGTGCATATAGATTTATGGCTCATATATATGTATATTATTAATACATTAACAAATACTGATAATAATAGAAATACCTTATTATATCTGTTTTCTTTCTGATAGGTCTTTCACAAGAAAGATTTCTTGTTCTAAAATCCCTGTTCCCTTCTCTTTAACATTATTTCTTAATAAAATGATTAAATGTACAATAAAAGAGTAGTTTGATTTTGCATACCACTCAACAAAATTTAAAATTTGAAAATTAATACATCATTTAAGTATATTCTCATGCATAGTTTTTTATATATTTTATAGAGTAACTACTAGACTACTGATTTTTTTTCTTTGACCATAGCCTGACATAAAGTATCCTACCTTTATAACAGAAGAGAACTTGTCTAGAAATTTCTCTATGTGTTGGGAAAATGTCTTAGGTTTATGATCTCTAAGCTTAAGGTCTGATAGATTACACAACAAAAAAAAATGAAATAAGTCCTATATAAAATCTGTATGGTATATAGGCACTTTCATTGAGATATATGCCATACCATAAATTTATTCTGGAATGAAAATGAATGCAAGTGTTTTACCAAGTAAATGTATATATAAATCTGATAGCTTAGTAAGAAATTCAATAATTGAATACATATTGTTGGGAAAAGTGTGTAACGGGTTATGGAAATTATGTGTCCTTGTTTCTCTTCAGAAAAATGAAATCAGTAGGGTGTGTGTGTGTGTGTGTGTGCGTGCGTGTGTGTGTATGTGTGTGTTAATAGTGATGGGTTTTTCTCTCTGCTTGCACCTGTAAAAAGTGGCCAACATTTTTTCACCACTGTGGAACTTCCCCTGCATCTGTAGTGTCAATAAATCCCTTCCTCTTATAACTGCCTTAGTTTGGAGGTTCATTCCAGCAGCACATGAGCCGACTACATAGTTGCCATGTCAAAATATTTCTTTCTAGTATTTTATAAATATCATGAAAATATTAATAATAAAGTTCTTAGTTTAACGTATATCTTTTTCCTATGATGAAATTCATATTTATTTCCTCTTGTGTATTGAAATTAGCCATTCACAAGCCTAAGGTCCACCCAAGAGTTGTTATGTGAATTTAATATTATGTATTTCCTTTCATAGATAAGAGTTGGAGTGGTAGCCAGAGGGATCACCCTGAACCCAGAGCAAAGAGAAAGCTCTTCCACAATGAATGAAAAAGCTGAGACCATAGGCAGTAGCAAACAATGTCCATTCAGGAAAAAGTACATAAGGACCCATCACAGACAAAACAGAACCCTATCTCCATCTATCATGAGGGATAGCTTTGCTGGGTAGAGTAGTCTAGGTTGAAAGCCATACTTCTTTTGCCCCTGAAAAGCATTATTCCAAGCCCATCTGGCTTTCATGGTTTCTAATGAGAAGTCTGAGGTAAGTATGATGGCTTTTCCTCTGTAAGTTACAGTTTGCTTTTCTCTAGCAGCTTTGAGTACTTTCTCTTTGCTTTCTATGTTAGGCATCTTAATTAAAATGTGTCTTGGAGAGTTCCTCTTCATGTCCTGTCTGTTTGGAGTCCTCTGGGCCCCTTGAAAGTTGAGTGGGCTTTCTCTTGTTAGATATAGAAAGTTTTCTTGAATAATTCTGTTGAAGATATTTCCTATGCCCTTAGCCTGGGCTTCTTCTCCCTCTGGGATCCCCATGATTCTAATATTGGTCCTCTTTATTGTATCCCATAGATCCCTCAAGTTTTGCTCACTTGATTTCTTGAATTTATTGAAACCTATGACATCCTTATTAATTCGTTCTGATTTGTCTTCTTCTTCTGAAAGTCTGTCCTCCAAATTATCAACTCTCGCCACATACTCTCCCTCATATGCAGTCCTTAACCAGAATAACCGTTTTCTTTATGCAGACTAGTAGAAAGAACTGAGAGGGTATAAATGTGGGGTAAGGGAAGGGGGGAATGGCTCAAACATGAGGCCAAACCAAATTAGGTTCAAAAACATAAAATTCTCACGAGCATACTGTAACCTAAAGAATAAGTAGTGGGTGTCACCTGGTAAGAGGGGCCATGAGTAGTAGGGGAGAATGTCTAAGTTTGTGAACAATTGAGCAGTCTGACACCTCCGGGTCCTGGCCACTGGTTCCTTCCCTCACTGAGATGTGCACCAAAGTGACCCATGAGGTTACAAAAACAAGACAGAATTCTGTCAAGGCTCTTGAATGCCCTCCCCAGGCCTGAGGCAAAACCCTGTTGCTGAAGAAACCACAGAATACCATCATTCACCATCAAGAGACTCTTCGAGGTCTGGAATGGTAACCAGCCCCCAGATGGCAGTTAGTGTAGTGCTGGAAGACACTACACAAGCTGCCAGGGGAAGCTGAACAACGACAGCTGGAGTAAACAGACCACTGGCATGAAACACAATCTGCGGCCATGAGTAGGCTGACCACGCCTCCTACTGGGAGAGAAAAGGAAACCAAGAAAGGAGCACGTGTGCAATGGAGGAGCCTGAGCCTGGGGGAGACAATCAACAGCTATTAAATTCGGCCAAATATTCCACTCAGCGAGGGGGAACCCTTGATTGGAACTGGGGATTCAGGGCGATATGCACCGGATCCCATACTCTTGGGCTCCCAAGAAAAGATGCACTATGCGAGTGACTGCTGAGGAGGCTTTTGAAAATAGAAGCTAGGTAATCCAGATTGTTGTATATTTGTTAACTGATACTGACCTCATTCTCCGATGGAGATTGTGTTTGTATTTTTCAGGATACAGCGAGGAAGCTGTGGCCCATATAACCCTACCAACTGATTGCAGGCAGAAAACTGAGATCCTGGCATGAGATGAGCCACCACAGTCATACCGGGGAGGATCCATAAGGAATCCCACAGAGAATGATTGGATGCACAAGGGACCCACAGCCATAGCCATTCAATCAACAAAAGATAAGCCAGTGTGACAGAAACCAACGAATCTCAACACAAAAACCCCTAAGCTCACATCACCATAGCAGCCTCAATACTCGCCCACCACGACTCAGGGAACTGAGCAGAAGAGGGGGAGGAAAGATTGTGAGAGCTGTGGTGGGGGAGAATAGCAGAGACCTGGCAACCCTCAGTAACTACACACTTGAGACATGAGAGCTGGCTGAAGAATGAGCTATCCATGGTCCCCTGCCACAAAGACTGATCCAGATGGCCCACGGAGGAGGATATCCAGCTGACTGGGGATGGGGAGGGGGGGCAATGGGGAATTGGGGATAACAGCTCATGGTTGGCCCACTGAACAAGGTTACTCATTATGGACAATAAAGAAAAAAAAAAAAAACAACAGAACCCTAACCCTCAACCTTATTTTGAGGAACTTCTAAGTCTTCTAAAAAAATACCCCAAAATACCAAAAATTTCTTTAAAGATAACCCCAAATTTTTGTTACCTCCCTTGTAATTAACTGACTTTCTAAGTTTCTCCCATGCCTTACCTTAATTTTTAAAGCTGGGCAATGATTTTGTATGATTAGTATTGCAAATTATACATGTCTCTTACAACTCAGCACTGGTTACATGGTCAGCACTTTTTCAATATTATAATAATTAAATTTAAATGAAAAAATAATTAATGGGTCAAGATAATGAAAAATAAAGCATGACACAATGATAAATACTTCTCAAGTTGTTTATTTCTTCCATAAATAGGTCTTTTTTATCATAATCAGGAAGTAGTTTTATTTTTTTTGTTTAAAGCATTTTAAAAAGGTAGTAATATATTTATTGATGATTAGGTTGGCTATGCGTACACACACATATACATGAAATCTGATTCATGGTAGAGCTAAAAATAACTCTCATGTTCATTACCAAGCTCTTATTAAAAAAAAAAAAACTACAGAGAAGAATTAAGATGCTGGCCATTGATTTATATGGGAAAGTCTGATTCTATGAAATCAGATTCTATGAAATTTTTATGAAATCAGGCTTTCTAGTTGCTTCCCAGAGAGATGCTCAAATAATTTTCCTTGCTCTGGGGACATATCTCACAGGTTTGTCTGCTATGCTGATAGCTATTCCCATCTGAGGCACTGATACACTACACATGAAAGAAGGCAAAGAACCTTTGAAGAAAAACGTCCCTACCTTCTTTCCACACAGAAAGGCCTAAGACAACATTCTATACCACACAGAAGGCCAAGAATCATAAACAAAAACCTGGACATATTTAATGCATATTGTCATTAAAAGGAAAGATTTATTGACAGTAATTAGAAAGATGACATAAACATTGTTTAATAAATCAATTACCAAAGAGTTAATAGAAAAGAATTCCTACATTTTTATCACAGAAATGCAAACAGCCCATAAGAATATACAAAAAGAAGTCGATTAGGCAATTCACTGATAATAGAATTGAAATGGCCAATAAATGTATGAAAGTTGATCCTCACTAGTAAGCAGAAAAATGCATAGTAAAGAAACCAATGAAATTCTACTTTATTACAAATACCAAATTAGCTGTAATTCAGAAGAGATTTAATATCCAGCTCTGGAAAGGTTTCAGAGAAAGCCAACTTTGACAATGCATGTTTGACTTATTCCACATTTTATTAAATGAATCCTATCATAGGCATTTAAATTAAATCATTAAAACAAGGCACATCAATAAACACAGTTACTCAATGTTTTTGTAATTAGCATAGCAAGTAAATATCATAGATTTTATTTCCTAAAAAATATAAAAAAACCCCACCAATTCCAAATTCTAAAAATGGGGAGAAACTGAAATTTGCTTGTGGGCTGAGAGTGCTTATCAATTTAATTTAGTATAAACTATTAACATGGGCTATAACTCCGGTGTTTCTACAAAATACTTGGAAACATCTACAGTGAGGCACGTGAAGAGTTGTACACTGTAGCTAGTAATCAATATGTGAATATTGTTATATGCTGATGAGATGGTCAAATGCTATGATGAGCAAATACAATAAGCTCAAGTGAGTGTGTGTGTGTGTGCATGTGTGTGTGTGTGAAGAGATCTCACAATGTTCAGTAAAAGTATAATTCCTCATATAATGAGTTTTTTAAAAAGGCAAAAGAAAGCCAGCTCAGTGGGGAAGAACACTTGCTAAACAAATATGAGGACCTAAGTTAGAAACCAAATACTCATGTAAAAACAATGACATCCCTGGAACTCCCTGCTCAGCCAGTTTAACTAAAAATTTTCAGGAGTTCTGGATTCAGTGAGATATTGAATCACAGGAAAGCAAGGCTTAGGAGTAATAGAAAATGACACCTACCTGGTATTTTGCTACTCCATACAGTGTGTATAAGGCATACAAATCTGTGTATTAATGTAAAGACAAAAAATCCCATGCATTTATGGATGAACAAATGTTCAGGAAATATACAGATGTATGTGCATGTGCATATGTGTTTAAGTCTTTATATGAAAGATTTACACCAAAGCCATAACAGAAGTCTGTGTTATAGGAATAGGGCAGATATCAAACTATATCATTAATATTGTTAAATATTCTAAAATGTGGAAGAGATGTTGCAATGACAATATTTATATATATTTTTAATATTACTGCTCTTCGTTGCTCTGTATGCTTAAACATGTTCATGATTAAGAATAAAATTAGTTATATAATTTTGGGTATAAAATCACTTTAATGAGTAGTTTCTGTAAACATTAAATGCATGTAGACAGGAATAAAAGCCAATTTTAAGCCAAATATGGGTCTAGAAAAGTATGTGTACATGACAGGAGAGATAATTATATATATATATATATATATATATATATATATATATATATATATATATATATATATATATATATGCATATAAATAATTTCAATATTTGCAGAGGTACATGAAGTATTTAAAAACAATTTTAATGAAAAATGTGTAAATGGCATGAATAAGGAATTCAGAACAGAAGAAATGAAGATGATGATATATCATAAAAGAACACTAATATAAATAGTTATAAAAATTTTAATTGAGGGAGGCAGAGTAAGATGGTCAATGACTAGCAGCTATGTCAGGACCCTCTAGGTAAAGGTTAAGGATTCCAGCTGGGATCCAGAACCTGGACCCAAGTGGGCCCCTACCCAAAGCACAGCCCCTCCCCAACTCCTGCACCAGCCTAGACTGGGCTCCCCAACTGCTTTCTGCTCCCACAGAGGTTTGAAGAGTCACCCCACCCCCACCCACAAGCTGCTACCATAGCCCATTGTCTCCTCCCTGCTGCCTCTTGACCTGTGCCCTTGTGAGCTCAGGCCCCTTCCTTCCCACACAGTACCTGGTCTGTGGGTACAGTCGTCCCCGAGGCCCACCCACACATACACACCAGCAGGCACCAGTCTGTGGACTCAGCTCACATGCATGTCCCCAGTCAGAGGTTCCCACCACCTGCTGTGGTTCTGTGAGCATGCAGGAGCTAGTCCATGTGCGAAGCACCAGGTGCCTGGCGCCCAGACCTAGGCTCACAGCTGTTGGCAGCCACAGTTCTCCATGGGCACAGCTGCCCCATAACTTAGGCATGCACCCACCAACATTGTGCCAGACTTTGGGTACACCCAGCACAGCCCCAACCCCTCATCCCTCACACTAGCCAGCAAAGCTGCTGGCTTGAGAGTGCCCTAAACCCCAACTCTCGTGGCTCCAACACACTTGGCAGCCTAGCCACTGCTCTGAGTGCACACACAGTCTCAGATAAACCAAGTGAGTGCCTAATCTCCTGGAAACCCAGCGCACTCCCCTCCACACAGCTGAGGAGAGTACAACATACACCCCCCTAACCCGTCCAAGTGGAACCAACATGGGCAGATCACAATGCAAAAAGAACGTAACAGAAGAGGACCACACACCAAACTACCCAAGCCACAATTGGGAAGTTAGCAGTAAAACTATAAAAGAGAGAGAGTGCAGATGCATGTCCAGGATGAAATGACACTAAGCACAGATCATACTGGCATGGATTCGATGAAGAGGTTAATGATGGTAATGTGAAACAAAAATTGAAAATTACCTAGAAAACGTACAGAGCCAGCTAACAATCTTTTCCAACAGGCTTAAGACAATTGAGGAGAAACAGATGGACTTAAGTAGATCAGTGATTGAATTAAAGGCAAACCATCAAGCAGAATATCTCAAAAATCAGATAACCAAACTAAGTGAAGACATAATCAAATACAAAAGTGTGTATCAGGAAACAGTAAGTCTAACTTTGAAATTAAAATGCAATTCAACACAAAGATAGAGACAATCCAAAAAGGTATAGCAGAAAACAAAAAAAAAAAATTGAAGTAATGAAAACTTCTTTAGACTCCCTCACCACTAGAGTCAATAATTAGGAAGCCAGAACCTCAGATGTCTAAGATAAAACCAAAGAGAATGATAGGGAAATCAAAAATTTGAAGAAGTTCAAAAAATCATGTGAACAAAATCTGAGGGAGCTATGGGATTCCATAAAGAGACCTAATCTAAGGATCATGGGGATCCCAGAGGGAGAAGAATCCCAGGCCAATGGCATATAAAATATTTTCAATAAAATTATTCAAGAAAAATTTCCTTATCTTATAAGGAAAAGACCGGTTCAGGTAAAAGGTGCCCACAGGAGTCCAATAAGATTCATCCAAAGAAGAAATTTTCCAAGACATATCAGTTAAAATGCCCAATATAGAAAGTAAAGAGAAAATGCTCAAGGCAGTGAGAGAGAAAAATCTCATCACCTATAAAGGCAATCCCATCAGATTTCTGGTTTGAAACCATGAAAGCCAGAAGGGCTTGGAATAATACTCTTCTAGGCCTAAGGAAGTATGGCTTTCCACCTAGACTACTGTAGCCAGCAAAGCTATCCCTCATAATAGATGGAGAAGTGAAAGTATTCGATGAAATAATCCAGCTCTTTGATGAACTGAACACAAAGCCAAGCTTACAGAAGATACTATAGGAGATATTCCATAAATGCTTCTTTACAGACAAACATACCATACTCAGAACCAATAAACCACCATCAAGCTGGGAGATGATTTTTGCCAGATAGAAGGCTAATATCTAGAACTTACAAAGAACTCAAAAAATAAACAAAAAAAATCAAACAGCCCTCTCACAAAATGGGGCATTGATCTTAACAGAGAATTCACAGAGGAGGAAACACAAATGGCCTTATTCTCACTCAAGAAAGTGCTCATCATCCTTAATCATCAGGGAAATGCAAATCAAGACTACAATGAGATTCCACCTCACTCTAGTCAGAATGGCAATCATGAAGAAATCCAACAATAATTGCTGGTGAGGATGCAGGGGTAAATGAACCCTCATTCACCATTGGAGGAATTGCAAACTTTTTTCAACCACTACAGAAAATAGTGTGGAGATTCATGAACAGAATGGACATTGAGCTACCAATGGACCCAGCTATCCCTCTACTAGGCATCTTCTCTTGAGATTTCACACCTCAGCCCAGAGACATTAGCACAACCATGTTTATTGCAGCTCAATTGATAATAGCCAGGATTTGGAATCAACCCAAATGCCTATCCCTGGATGAATGGGTATCAAAGTTGTCATACATCAACACGATTGAATTTTACTCAGCAGAAAAGAAAAATGACATAATGAAATTTAGAGAAAAGTGGAATGACTTGTAGCAGATCTTAGCGAACTCACAAAAGAACAGAGTCAAATGCCAAATATTCTCCCTCTTATGCGGTTCCTAACCAGGATAGACTTAAACTCTAAGCAAACCTAGCAGGGGAAATGAGAGACTGTGAAAGAGGTGGAAGGAATGGGAGGAGGAGGGGAAGTTCAGGGGTGGACTTATACAATACTAAACCCATATTGAATCGAAATCATAAACTCCTTACTTTCATACAATAAGCTCTTGAGGAAGAAGCAGACATTGTATAATAAGAGGGGCCATGAATAGAGGGGAGGAAGCCTAACCCCATGAAAAAATTGATCAGACCTGCAACTCCCTGCCCCAATCACTGGATCCTTCCCACACTGAGCTGTTGAAAAAAAGAGTCACAAGGTCCCCAAAACAAGACAGCATTCTGTCAAAGCTCTTGAATTCCCACCCTAGGCCAATGGTAAGACCCTATTGCTGAAGAAATCACTGAGAATGTGTGAGATCCAGGACTGTATCTAGTCCCCAGATGGTAGCAAGTGTAGTGCTGCAAGGCACAATATAAGTTGCCATGGGAAATTGGTCAATGATATTTGGAGAAAGCTGATACCACTGATACAAAATGCAGACTGTTGCCATAAGAAGGTTGAACACACTTCATTCTGGGAGAGATCAACAAACCAAGAAATTATCACCTGTGCAATAGAGACACCAAAACCTGGGGTGGGGGCATATTCAACAGCTTTTAAATTGGCCAATAAATCCACTAAGTGACAAGGAACCCTCAACTGGAAATGGGACTCAGGGCAAAATCCTATGGGAACAAAAGATAGGGCTCCATAAATAAATCCCCATTATCAGAGAACTAAAGAGAGGCTAATATCAATAGAAATTTGCCAAATTAACTTTACTGACCTCACTCTCTGATGGAAATTCTGTTTCTATATTTCAGAAGTCAGTGAGAGTGAGAGAGCTGTGATCATTTCAACTCCACCGATGACCCTCAGGTGGAAGGCTGATATCACTGCAAAAAATGAACCACACCAGGCCTGTCATGTAGACCACAAATGAAACACTTGAGAGTGGTGGGGCAAGAAAGAGACCTATAACCACAGCCATTCTGTCATTCCAGAATAAGTCAGCGAGACAGACACCAACTACTTCCAATACAACTTAAAGTAGAAGCACAGAGACTCTTAAGTTCACAACTATAAAACAGACTTAAAACTCACCCACCATGATTCAGGGAACTGAGTAGAAGAGGGGGCGGGAAGATTGTAAGAGTCATGGTGGGGGAGAATATCCAGAGACATTGCCTCCTATAGCTACAACACATAAAGCGGGGTGGGGGTGGGGGTGAAGGGGTAACCTGGCTGCCTCCTGTGATATCCATAACCCCTTACCATATGGATTGATCCAGTATGCCCACCAAGGAGGATACCCAGTGGATTGGGGACAGGGAGGAGGGAAATGGGAATACCAACACAATATTTACTCATACAATGTATCTAATATGTAAAATTAAAAAAAAAATTGAAGAATCCAGTTACAGAGGCTTAATATCTACAGTCCTAAGATTTATTAGGGAGAAACACCAGGACTAGAAGTAAACAGTTGTCTTTTTGAGGGGGACAATGTCTCTGGGTAGTCCCCACAATATGGCTCTTACAATCTTTTCATCCTCTTTTTTTGCAAAATTCCCTGAGCCATGGTGTGTGAATTTTTAGTCCACTTTACTCTTAAGAGTCTCTGGGTTTCTGCTTTGGGCTATTTTGAGTATCCTCAGTGTCTTGTCTCCTTTACGCTTGCATAGGTTGTCTGACTTGTTGTGGAAGCAGCACTCTTGCTCATCTCACCACTTCATTGTTTCACCTGAGCCCTAGATGATGAGTTAAGAGTGTTTCATCTCCTGTCTGGAAGTCACCGCTCATCTCAGGTCTCGTTGGGAGAATTGGGTTGTCTATGGTACTTGCTACCTTCTGAAAAATGCAAATAAAATTCCCTATGAAGATTCAGATCAGTATAGGTTAAATGGGACAAACATTGTTAACTTGGCAATATTTTAATGGGTGTAGACTCTTTGTAGGCCCATGGTGAGTGGGGGTTCCCCTTGGAGTCTGGGCTCTTGGTTTCCATAAGAATTTGCCTTGGATCACAATTCCAGCTAAGGGTTCCTTGCCACTGACCAGAGATCTCTTAGCCAATCAGAAAGCTGTTGATTACCCACCTAGGTTAAGTGCCACTTTTGCACAGCTAAGTACTTCTTGCCTTGCTGTTCTTTGCTGTAGAACAATGTCCTCTGCATTCTTACACCATCAGTCACTGTTATATAGAAATGGCCCCTGACTCTCTCCAAATATAATTGGTATACACAAAACTAAACAAAAAGGATAAAAGATAAAGATATACACAAAAATAAACCACATAATGAGTTGATACCATAGAATCCTTACTTTTGGACAGTAAGCTCTAGAGGAAAATGGGGGTATCATCTGTTAAGAAGGGCCCTGAAGACAGTGGGATGAAGCCTAACCTAATAAAGTGGCTCTGACCTATAACTCCCTGTCCCAGAAACCAGTTATTTCCTGCATTAAGATGTTGATTGGAGAGACCTACAAGGTCCCTAAATCAAGACAGGCTTATGTCAAAGCTCTTGATTACATGCCCCAAGCAAAAGAGAAGACCCTATTGCTGAAGATACCATTGGCTGCCATCACACAACACTGAGAGACCCTGCTGGATCTGAAAAGGGAGCCAGCTCTCACATGGTTAGTCTGTATACTGCTGGATGGTGCTACATGAGCAGTCAAGGGAAATTGGTCACCTAGAATTTTTTGATATTATAAAAATTATATTTATCATATATCATCTTTGGAAACAATATGGTTGTTCCTTAAAGAAAATTAATAAAGAATATCTATAAGCTTGATAAATTTCATTTTCCATGCAATTGTAAGCAGAGACTTCAAGCAGAAATCAGTGCATTGATATTCATAACAGCATTATCATTACAGTTGAAACATGAAAACAATACAAAATGGCCATGGACAGATGAATGGATAAACTCCATTTAATATAGACTATGGAATATTGTTGAATCTTAAATAATTCTGTATTGGAAAGGGGCACAGGCTACACTGTAGGAACCAGAGAAAGATAAGACCTTGTACTGTGGAAGGGGAGTAGGAGCTTAAATAGAGAGTGGTAGAGTTGGTGAGGATGGGGTAGCTTAGGTCCTCCAAGTCAGACTGTGAGAAGAAAGGGAAAACTCATGTCAGGGGAGTGAGGAGAAGTGTTGTCAACCCAGGAAGGTGTTGGAGCCCAAGCTATGAATTCATTGTAAATTAAAACTATAAAGATTTTTTTGTATAGCAGAACACAGCTTTTAAATGTATCTCTTCCCAAAGTATTATGAGAAAAATTCAATGTATAAATCTAGGAGAAATAAACTTAAATACTGAGAGTTAAAGTGACAGAGACTATACATCATATTTTTTTGAAACATAATGGCAAAGCATTACAGAAAATTAGCTAATTGTGAATATTGCACAAAGGTTATGGAAAGAATGTCTTTGTTGGCATGACATAGCACTCTGGGGCAGCAGGGCAGCAGGAGGTACAGATGAAAGCTGGACATGCATGGACACCATTGCTAACTTGCATATGTGTTTTCCATCAGGAAAGCCAATGTCACAAATTATCTTAAATAATTATGTTACTTTGGAAGAAATTGCATTTTCTTTCATGTTGTTGGCTACTAGACATATCAGTCACTTTCTCAATGCTGGGACAAAATACCCAACTAGAAGCAGGTTTATTTTGTCTTACAGTTCCAGAGTCCATATGGTGGGGAAAGCATGCCAGCAGCAGGAAACTGGCATTACATCATAATCATATTAGCAAAGAGGAAATAGATAGAATCTCAAGGCCTGTCTCTAGTGGCACACTTTCTCCAGCAAGGCTCCATCTCCTAAAGGTTCCACAACCTTCCCAAACAGTACGACTAGCTGGGGATTAAGTATTCAAATGCATGAGCCTATGGAAGTCATTTTCTTTAAGCAGAATTGTTCAGTTGTATCATGAAAGAAGTGGTTCCAGTTTTCCCTTTCCACTTGGCCCAAGGCCCAAGATACAAGGTGCATATCAGATATTGGATGTCTTGAAAACAGAAAGTTGTATTTTACACAGAGGCCCAGCTGACTAAAACAGACACCTCATGAGATAATTTGTGGATTTAGACTTCCCCATCTAAGCTGATAGCTTCCCTGCAGGCAGACACTACTGAGGCTGCAGGTGAAGATCCAGCCTGGTTTACAAAGGGGTCATGAAGCAGATTATCACTGCCCACCGCCCACGGAGGCAATGATAACACACACACACACACACA
>PVHP010024567.1:0-26313 GCA_004024765.1 Zapus hudsonius | reverse complement strand
AAAGAAAAAGAAAAACTTTTATTTTTTTATTTTTTGGTGGTGCTGGGGATCTAATCCAGAATGCTAGGCCAGCTCTCTACCATGGAGCCACAGTTATAGCACCAAGTATTTTTCCAAAAACATTACTGTCTTTGCTCTTCATGCTAATATTCAGGGTATATATTATACACTATTACTCCCTCCCTTTAAGATGAGGAGAGTGAAGCTCCTGAAGGTTAGGAGGCCTGGCTGAGTTTGAACAGCCAACAAAGGGCAAAGCAAGGATTGAAATGCAGGCGTTTGTATTTCCAGACCCACTCAGACCCCATCACCGCAAGATGGCCCACGGCCCAGCTCCCAGCACAGCGCATGACAAATATTTATGTTTGAATATATGAATGCTGATAAGAATAACCGATTTGGTTGCACTTATACTCTGGCAGATACTTAACAAAGCGCTCTGCAGGAATTCTCCTGTTCAGTTCTCATAATAACCTCATGATATAGGAGCTTTCCTCGCCTCATTTTTCAGAGCAGCAAACTGAGGCATAAGTGGCAGAGCCGGGATTTAAACCAGGCTCTGCCCATGCCAAGGTGGTACCTGCCCTCCTTTACCCACTACTCCCTCAGCGTCCTCCAGGGACTCCCCTCCTCAGCTCTGGCTTTATTTAGGGCTGGGTTCAGGTGCATACATTTTACAGGGTGGTACTCCGATGTCTGCTCTCCAGAAGTGAAAACAGCTCTTGGTAGATGTCAGAAAAAGATACCTGATCACTGGCCTTTCTTTTCTCAGAGCCAATGAACATCACCCTTTGAAAGCCTCGGGGGCTAACATCTTTCCTTGTATTTCACTTGAATTATGGACTGAGCATCTCAGGCTACCGAGCTGAAACTCTATGCAAGGCAGGACCCAGTAGGCTCTGCGGGATACAATCTCCATCCTGTTCAGGTGACACTAGCTACCTTTCAACCTACAACCCTTTCATGGGGATTTTGGATTTGTTTTGTGCAGAAAAACTCCAATCAGGCATTTGGAGAAATGGTGGTAAGTTTTCTAGGTTTCCTAGGATATGAGATCACCCCACCCCTAGTTTTTTTTAAATTAATTAATTGAGAGAGAGAGAGAGAGAGAGAGAGAGAGAGAGAGAGAGAGAGAGAGAGAGAGAAAATGGGCATGCCAGGGCCTCTCCAGACTCTGCAAACAAACTCCAGATGTATGTGCCACTTTGTGCATCTGGCTTTACATGGGTACTGGGGAATTGAACCAGGGTCCTTAGGCTTTGCAGGCAAGCACCTTAACCACTAAGCCATCTCTCCAGCTACCTCCCACCCCTAGTTTTTGTTCCCTCCCTCACTTCATGTGTTTAGCCTTCTTGACCTTCAGCCTCCTCGTCTGCCCAACTCTTAGTGGGTAGGTTTTCATGTGCCACATGGGGCTGGGAAGGGAATAATAAGAGCAGTGCTCTCTGGATGTCTGTTGGGTCTCTTGCCCTGTAAGACACTTTGCTCTTGAATGATGAGAGCATGCCCTGTGGACTGGACCCAGGAACACCAGCGATCAGCCTCTAGATTTTAGTGTGTTCCTAGGGCCGAGTGAGGGTCATCAGTCACTGGTCACTTTGTCCTCCAACTTCCTGTATTTGCATAATTGGTTCATTTTCACCTGCCTGGTTCTCAAGCCTGTGGCTCCTCCCTTTAAAGAAACAAACAGCACCACTTACTGAGCTCTGCTTGTGAGTAGTTAGGCATTGGACCATGGCTCCCAGCCAGGCCCACATTTAATCCTCAGAACAGTGCTGCGAGATGAGTGTGTGTCTTGGTTTGATCCTCCACAAACAAATGAATGTGTTCTGATAGATCGATCCTCAGCTGATGGAAGTTTGGGTTTTACAACCTCAATGAAGCTGTGTTGTTGGGGGCAGGCTTATGGGGGTTATAAGCCAGCTCCCCCTTGCCAGTATTTGGCACACCTTCCTGCCGCTGTTTGCAGTGCTGTGGCAGAGGTGATGTCCACCCTCTGCTCATGCCATCGTTTTCCCTGCCAGGATGGAGTCTCCCCTCGAGTCCATAAGCCAAATAAACCCATTCCTCCACAAGCCGCTTTTGCTTGGGTTCTTTCTGTGCAGCAACTAGAAAGTTGACCGCAACAGCGTGCATTCCCATTTTGTGGATGGGGAAATGGCAGCTGAGATGGTTCAGCAAGGAAGTGAACAACTGGGATCTGGAAATGTTTGAATTTCCTCTAAACCTGGGTGCAGCACCCCACACTGTGCTGCAGGCTGAGAGCCTGAGCGCCCTGGCACAGCTCTGTGGAAGAGGTCGGTTGAGGTGGGAGCTTGAATTTGGCTCTGTCCCTTCTTGTACGTAGTGTTGGTCTAGGGCACTGGGTTTCACAATTCAGTGCAATCTGAAGACTGAATTTTTCCTTGGTGTGTGCGAGTGCGCGTGTCTGTGTATTGGGAGTGCCTGTGTGTGGGTGTCAGAGGACAGCCTGGGGAATTTTCCTCAGAAATGCCACCCATCTTTGAAACAAGCTCTCTTATTGGACTGGAGCTCCCCGATTTGTCTAGGGTGGCTGGTCAGTGAGCTCCAGGGATCCCCTGGTCTCTGCCTCCTCAGCGCTGGTGATCAAACTCAGGTCTTCATGCTTCCACGGAAGTACTTTACCCAGTGGGCTAGCTCTCCAGCAGTGTTGTGCTCTTTAGAAAGAAAAGGAGTGTGTTATCTCTTTCTTTTAAGTCTTGAGCTTCTTCCCTCATTCTGTCTACAAGACTGAGTCTTCCAGAAGCCTGCATGGCCTTGTTGGGCAGGACTGTGGTCAGAAGAGATTATTGATGAGAAGGAATGTGGTCTTCCTGACATTATCTCCAAGCCACACTCCCTGTACATGGAGAAGCGGGAGCCCATCTCCCCTGGAGTCTCAGTTTACCTTAGGCTCCGGACAGCATATGGTTC
Source organism: Zapus hudsonius (assembly GCA_004024765.1). Lineage (NCBI taxonomy): Eukaryota > Metazoa > Chordata > Mammalia > Rodentia > Dipodidae > Zapus > Zapus hudsonius. The sequence goes on along the minus strand of PVHP010024567.1, from coordinate 23,379 downwards.
ATGTATCTGAAGAGGGTGTCTCAGCTCATTGCTTCCCTGTATGGTCTTCGCTCATTATTCCAAGAGAGGTGATTCTGTCAGCTCCATTAGCTGTGCCACGTCTCTGTTTCATTCAACCCACCGAGTATCTCAAATTGAAATTAATGGGATGATTCCATTTCCATGAAATTTCCAGAAAAGACAAGTTTATAGAGACAGAAAGTGGACTAATGGATGACCTGGGGTGGGGATGAGAATTTGGATTAACATAAATGGGTGGGCAAAACTTCACAGGGGGATGAAAATGGTCTAAAACTGGGTGATTGTTGTACCACCCAGTAAATTTACTTAAAATTGTCGTACTGCAATACTAAAAGAGATGAACTTTATGACATGTAAAATATGTCTCAATAAAGCAGCTAAAGATAATATTGTGGGCTGGGGAGATGGCTCAGTGGTTAAAGGTGCTTGCTGACATATCAGCTTTGTCTAAATCTTCTCTTGGGCTATACTATCTCAATTCAATTGGCTCCCAAATGATCATAATTATGAGTCCTCGGCAGAAGCTATGGGTCAGGCAGGGTCTGGAGGCTCTCTCTTGGGAGGCTTGCCTGTGCTTGGCATCTCATACCCAAAGATCTCCAACCTCAGCAGTTCCTGCCCAGGATACAGCTTATCATGTAGCTTGATGCCCATCACAGGGACCTGGAGTCAAGTCACCCACAGCTTTCATGTTTGAAATCGCAAGCATGAGCTCTGCTTACTTGTCCAGCCCTGAAGTCCTGGTACTTCTTGCCTCTCTCTGTAATAGACTTTGTCAGACTGTTTACCTGGATGCCTGCTTTGTGTCCCGTGATCCAATTTCTCTCCATGACTTCTGTCTGCTGTTGGAACTCACATTAAGTTCAGTGTCTTCTCATCTAGGTGGATATAGTGGTAAAGTGTGCTATCTCCTATTGACACCCCTTCACCCTAGGAATGGATAGACCACCCATCTCTGTGTATCTCTCCCAGGACCTGGCTCATTCTATTTCCAGTGTTTCATCACCTCCTGCCTTCCTTCCCCACCCACCCCACCCTTCCAGTAGTCAAATAAGCTATACTCACCAGACCCTGAGCTTTGGGCTACCTGTGTGTCCTGGCTGTATTTCACTAGGTAAATTTCAGCAAACATTCAAGGATCCTCTGCTGTGCATCGTGGAGTACAGAGCCAGGCAAGCATTAGTTCCTACCCTCAGGATCCCAGGCTACTTACTGCCCAGAACACTTCTCCAATGCTGGCTGGAGCCCATTCCTCACGGTCTACCATGCAGGGCAGCAGAGCTCATCAGCAAGGCAGAATTGCTCATCGCTGGGGGCAGGATGGAAAGCAATCCAGGAAGACATCTCCTTGTTAGCTCAGGCAGAAGCAGCACCAGTGTTACAGTTCTCCAGGTAATAACATTTCCATTTGTCTGGGGGAAAACTGTGGAGCCTTGGACTGCTTTTCTGTTCACAAAGGTGGAAGGAGTTCTTAGATCTCCGGATAGTCGGAGTCTTATGGAAATAAAAATGCACCGTGTAAGATCCTTTGGATTTGTGCTGATCACTCGGGGACAGCCGGGGACGCTGTGTCTTTGATGGTTTATTGCTTTAGGCAAAACCAGCACCTAACTGAACAGTGATGGCAATGATACTGACAATGTTGGAGAGAAATCCAGAAACAACAAAAAAAAAGTATTTATGGTGCTTCTGAAATGTACCAGTCCTGGTGGAAATGGAATCATTAAATACTAGGATTTCCTGCTACAAATCTCAAAGACGATAGGCATGGAGAGAATAGTGTGTTTCTTATAAGGTGTATGAGGAAGTTGGTTTTTTAAAAAATCACCTCCAGCTTGAATTTTTCCTTTTATGCTGAAAAGCTATAGGCTTTTCAGGATATAAGCTTCTTTTCTTTATAGAACTATGAAATTCTACTTGAAATGCAGTCAAATGTTATTGCCCAAAGGGCAGAGGATAAATCGGGGGTAAACAGCTCCCTGCAGTCATTAAAATCTGCACTCTGTAACCTGGATCCCATTCTTTGAAAGCATGCATTTCACCAGCACTGTAAATGGACAAAAATGTGTGTGCACATGGGGACCAGGAATGCATCAGAAGAGGCCGCCATGTAGTTACAAATCAAGGAGTTGATAATCCAGGCATTAATCCTGGTATTGAGCTGCCTCGGTTTCCCTTAATCATCCTTATCAACCCTCCGAAGGTACAAGAGGTCGCATTGTTGACCATGTCATGAAGTCTTGGCTATGTCTGAAGGAAGCTGTGTTGACTTGGACTGATTCTCTCATCATCGAGTTTAAAAATAGCAAAGGGCTGGAGAGATGGCTCAGAGGTTAAGGTACTTGCTCACAAAGCCCAATGACCCAGGTTTGAATCCCCAGTACCCACGTAAAGCCAGATGCACAAAGTGGCGCATGCATCTGGAGTTCCTTTGCAATGGCTGGAGGTCCTGGTGTGCCCATTCTCTCTATCTTCTCTCTCTCTGCTTGCAACTAAGTAAATAAAAGTATTTTTAAAAATAGAAAAAAACACTGGGCTTGGTGGACTTCAGGCCTCGGTGGACTTTTAAACCCCATATTGTCCACACATCCATGTGCGTCATCAGCATCTTCAATGGAGATGCTGAACATTTCACAGAGATGTGGTTGGTAAAAGTCCCCAGATTTCCTCTTCACTCAGGGAACTCCAGTCAGATTTAAGGTCTGTAAACAGCAGGCAGGGGCCTCCCCATGGAGTCCTTCTGTGCACCTGATAAACCGAGCTGGCTGTCAGGGAACAGTGCAGTTCTAGGCTACAGATGTAAAGGGCTCAGAGAGATTATTTATGCATTTGTGTGTGTGTGTGTGTGTGTGTGTGTGTGTGTGTGTGTGTGTGTGGACAGGGGTGTGCATGAACATGTCTGAGGGTGTATGTGGAGGCCAGAGGACAACCTTAGGTGTCCTTGTTCAGGAGTGGTGTCCACCTTTTTCGGAGACAGGGTTTGCCCTGGAGCTTTCTAATTAGGTTAGACTGGCTGCCAGTGAGCCCCAGGGATCTGCCTGTCTTCGCCTCTTTCCTGCTGGGAGTATAAGGCTGTGTTACCACAAATGTCATTTTTATGTGGGTTCCAGGGATTAAACTTGAGTTATTTCCCGGCTCTCAGAGACAGTGTCAAGGACCTGGATACAGGGAATTCATCCATTCAAGAATATTTGTCACTTGGAAAATACTGATTCTTTCAAATCATGAATCCTCAATGCTAAGGAGCGAATGGAATTTCTGCAGCATAAAATTGTCATTTTTTTTCAGAGAAACCCAACCTATTTGGGATCCAGTTGTTACCTTTTCCCATCTTCTCATTGTTTATTAAAGATTGCCTCTGACTGCAGGAACATTCCTCATAACGTCAGGATTTAGGTTCCCATCAAAAGGCCACGGCCTGAGTCTGGAAAACCGATTGGGAGTCGTTGTCCTCCAGAAAATTTATGCACAGGAAGTACAGATCAATTTCAGGAGGGTCTAGAGCCAGACAATCTCACGATGAGCCAGAATGCTGCCTCGGTTAGCCAGCCAAGGAGCTCCCCTGCACTTCAGCCCTTCTGCAGCCGTCTAGAAACCAAAAGGTTCAAAGCTCCCTGTAACACTGACATCCTCACTGGGTATCTTTGGGAGAAATGACCCCCAGACTATTCTTCATCTTAAGTGCACTGCTTTAAAAAACTTGTATACTTCCATTTATACTGTTTAAAGACTTAATTGTTAAATGAAAAATATATATAGTATACATGTGATATTTTTATACATATGCGTATTGTGGAATGGTTAAAACAAACTAATTTAACATATTCATCATCTCACATCTTTATCATTTTAAAATATTATATTTATTTATTTGCAGGCAGAGGGAGACAAAGAGAATTGGGTGTGCCAGGGCCTCCAGCCACCACAAAAAACTCCAGATGCATATGCCACTTTGTGCATCTGGCTTTATGTGGATACTGGGGACTTGAACTCAGGTCATTAGTACCTTAACTGCTGAGTCCTCTTTCCAGCCCTCCTTCTCATTTTTTATGGTAACATTTAAGAACTACTCTTTCAGCAATTTTAATGTCTACAATATGTTATTATTAGTGTAACTACTCAGCTGTATAATAGACCTCCAGGATTCATTTCTCCTGTCTACCAGAAAGTTGTACCCTTGAACCGACATCTTACCAATTCTTTTTAATTTTTATTAATTTATTTGCAAGGGAGAGAGAGAGAGAGAGAGAGAGAGAGAGAGAGAGAGAGAGAGAGAGAGAGAGAGAGAGAGAATGGGCCTGCCAGGGCCTCCTGCCATTGCAAACAAACTCCAGACACATGTGCCACCTCTAGACATGGGGTATGATAGAGCACACACCTGTAGACACGGGGTATGATAGCGCTATTTTCAGTGTCTTGAGGAGCCTTCACGGAATAATTTCTATAAGGGTTATTATACCCATTTTCACTCTCAATAATCATGTACAAAGTCTCCTTTTTTCTACATCCTTGCCAACACTTGCTGTCTCTTATTTTCTGGATAAGAAACCATTCTCACTAGTGGGATCTCACTGTGGTTTCAATTCGCATTTTTTCTGATGACTAATGAGGTTGGAGTCCTTTCAATATATCTGTTAGCTTTTTAAGACATCTTCTTTTAGAAAGTTCCTAATTAAGTCTTTCGTTTATTTTTAGAATCAAGCTTTCTTGATATTGAGCTCCTTACATATTATGAATATCAATCCCTTGACAGATACCTAATTTAGGACTATTTTCTCTCGTTCTATAGGTTGTCTCTATTCTCTTGAATGTTTCCTTGGTTGTATAGAAATTTTGTTAATTTGATGCTGTTCCTTTACCTGCCTTTTGCTTTTGCTGGCTACAGGTTTGAGAACTTAATAAAAAACAAAACAACAACAAACCCCCAAATTTTTGCCCAGATCCATCACAGATCCATGTTATGAAACTTTTCATTCCTAATTGTTTGAAAGTTTGTGGGTCTTTATTTTGAGTTGACCTTTGTAACTGGTGAGGGCTGAGGTCTAGTTTCATTGTTCTGCATGTGATTTTTCTTATTGTGTCTTTTTGTTATTTTTAATGCAAATTAGTCAAGTTTTATAGGCCAATCTACCTGAATTAACTCTAATTCTTATCCTCAGATTTGATATTTTTTGAGTTCTGATAAAAATCTCTAAGGGTATCATGAAACAGACTACAGCGAATGCTTGAGAATAAGAATTAGAGTTAAATCAGGTAGATTGACCTATATAACTTGACTAATTTCTTTGCATTAAAAATAATATCATCTAGGGGCTGGAGAGATGGCTCAGCGGTTAAGGAACTTGCCTCCAGTGCCTAAGGCCCCCGGTTCAATTTCCCAGTACCCACATAAACCAGACCCACAAGGTGGTGGCCTTGGTGCTCGCTCGCTCTCTCTGTCTCTCTCTGTCTCTCTCTGCTTAAAAATGAATAAATAAAATGTTAAAAAATAATAATATCATCTAAAGCCGGGCGTGGTGGCGCACACCTTTAATCCCAGCATAGAGGAGGCAGAGGTAGGAGGATCGCCATGAGTTCGAGGCCACCCTGAGACTACATAGTGAATTCCAGGTCAGCCTGGGCTGGAGTGAGATCCCACCATGAGAAATCAAAAACCAAACCAAACCAAAACAAAAATATCATCTATAGCATCACTGTTTTAGAAAGGCAGTTATGGGAAATTATGGGGTGGCAAGAGTCCTGGAATGGTCCAGTGTCTACTAGTTACCAGACATGCCATCAGACTCTCTAAGCCTCAGTTTCCTTCCAGAATAGGGCAGGGAAAGAACCAGAACGCAAGCACCTACACATATGGAGACTGTCAGCCAGGCCCACATGGAACTTGCAAGGAGGCCTGAGATGAGATGGCATTACGTTGTGGGATGGGTATTGTGTGGCCATTTTCTCCAAAGCCTCCTCTCCCTCTGAGGGAGGAGGGCTCATCAGATCCTCAAAGCTCCTGAACATTGTAAAAACCACAAGGCCTCTCCTTGAGGTTTTATAAACAGTAAGCCGTGAACCATTGCTGGGGAAGAGGAGAGTCTTGGGTGGAGCTGTCTGCAAGTTGTGCTGGGAGCTCCAGGGATGGAGCCTTTTTCTGTTTTTCTTGGCAGGGTCTCACTCTAGCCAGGATGACCTGTAATTCACTTATGTAGCCTCAGGATGGCCTCAAACTCATGGCAATCCTCCTAACTCTGCCTTGTCAGTGCTGGGATTAAAGGCATGCAACACCATGCCCTGTCTGGGATGTGGCTTTAAATATTTTTTGTTTATTTTCAAGCAGAGAGAAAGAGAAGGAGGAGGAGGACGAGGAGGAGGAGGAGGAAGAGGAAGAGGAGGAGGAGGAAGAAAAAAGAGGGGAGGAGTAGGAGGAAAGAGGGGAGGAGAGGAAACAGAGACAGAGAGAATGGGTATGCCAGGGCCTCCAGCTGCTTCAAACAAACTCCAAATGCATGTGCCACTTTGTGCATCTGACTTACATGGTTATTGGGGAATCAAGCTCAGGTCATTAGGCTTTGCAGGCAAGTGCCTTAGCCACTGAGAAACCTCTCCAGCCCCAGGGATGCTGTCTTATGTTGGGGTGGGGTTTTTCATGACACAGCTGTCTTGGGTCAGCCATGCTTTTGTAAGTAATGGCTCAGCTAGACTCCTATAAGTAACCCAAGCTAGACTTGGGTGGAGTCATTTCTTTGGTTTCTATGGGTGCTTAATAGATAGGAAATGTTACAAGGCAATGGGACGTTCACCCTCTGTCTGAGGAGGACTCACTCAGCTGATCCAAGGCTTTTGACTTGCTCTAAGATTCAGAACAAAGACTTGGTGTGAGGTGGATTGTTTAGAAAGACACTAACCTGTCCCACAAAAACCTGCTCCCAGATCCAGTTCCAGAAATCCTTTCCCCCTCCTCTCCCCCTTCCCCCCATGTTCCCCAACCTCTTCCCCTTGTTTTGACCCATCCAGCATGCCTGGTCACCTGTGTCCACTTGCCTCCTGATGTAATCTGCCTGTATCTCCCATCACTACCCCCTGGTTTCTCTCTGATTTCTGCTTGAGTACTTGATTATCTAAACCTTTGAGTACTTCAAGCACTTAAAAGCTCTTTAATTGAAGCCATGTTCTTGGGCCTGCAGCAGCCCTGACCTGGGGCTGAGAAAATTTGTGTTCTTTTCTTGGATCTGCTGCTTACTGCTGTTTTTCAGTGTGATATCGTGATATTATATGTATCTTTTTCTGTCTCTGCTCCTGGTTCCTGGCACAGAGATCCTAAACCCTTTACAACTTCCAGAATGATAGAAATGCTAAATATATCTTTCGTCTAATATTTGTTCTCTAACTCCAGTGTCTCACAAAGAGCTCCTAATCCCGCTGAGATTTCCTGGGTGACAGGAGTGTCCTTTGTTGCAATGAAGTGAATCTTGACACACTCTTACATGAGGTTTGGCCACCAGAAAGACCAAGTCATAATCAGAAACTTGGAACTCTCAGGTCCTCATGGCCTCTCCTCAGGGCAGGGGAGGAGGGCTGGAGGCTGAGTGAACAGTCCTCAGTGTTTCCCTGATGAAGCCTCCATGGGAACCTCTGAAATGGGGTAGGGGAGCTTCCAGATTGCTGACTATAGGGAGGCTCCTGGAAGGAGGTGTGGCCAGAGGAAGCATGGCATCTTTGAGCTTCTTCTAACCCCCATACCTTCCTCCATGAATGACTATCTGGCTGTTCGGTTTGCTATCTCCTTCATCCTATTCTGTATTAACAAAGCAAACCAGTAACCCCATTTCCCCGAGTTCTGGGAGCTGCCTTAACGAACTGATCACACAGGAGGAGAGGGTAGTAGGAACCGCTTTCATGTCTAGCTGTCAAAAGGACAGTTCACACCTGGAGTTGGCATCTGAAGTGAGGCAGCCTTGTGAGACTTATTCTTCCACCAGTAGAGTTTGACACTATCTCTGGGTAGATATGACCAGAATTGAGCTGAACTATAGGAGCCCAGACTGTACCTGCTGGAGGAGTTTTTGGGGGTGTTGTAGGGAAATCCATATATATATATATATATATATATATCACCATAGAAGTGATCTGTATTGTGCTGAGTATTAAATATGTGAATGTAGGAAAAGAAGTTTGAGAAAGAGGGGAGAGAGAGAGAGAGAGAGAGAGAGAGAGAGAGAGAGAGAGAGAGAGAGAGAGAGAACATCAGGGCCTCAGGTCCCTGTAAAAGAACTCTAGATGCATGTGCCACTGTGTGTATCTGGCTTTACGTGGGTACTGGGTAGTTGAACCAGGCCATCAGGCTTTGTAAGCAAGTGCCTTTAGCTGCTGAGCCATCTCCTCAGTCCCAGTTTTTTTTTTTGTCCTCACACTCATCCTCTCTGACCTTGGTCTTTCCACATTAAACTCCCCCCAAAGGCAGTATGCATGGATGGGTACAGTCTTCCTTATCCCAGTATCCTGTGCTTTGGTGAGTTTATCAGAAATAGAGGATATTATGAGACACCCATAAGCCTGGAGTGAAGGCTTATGAGGTGATGTGAGACCAGAGCCTCTCCACACTCCAGCCCTGCATGAGTTTGCAGCAAGAAAATTTCGATGAAGCTTTGGGAATGAGAAGCCTTCTTCCCAGCAGCCCACACAGGACTGTAACTCACTCAAAACTGTATTGAGGCCATAAACTGCAAAGAGCTCCTCATGAAGAATTTATGAGGGGGCCTGAAAGCTGTGTATTTGCTCGAGAGACATCTATTGTTTGTTTATAATGTGTGCATGTTTAATTTGCAATAAAACAAGGAGGCACTACCAGACAACTCATCCACCCTCCGGATGCTCTCATCGAAGGAGGATGGGAGAGGGGGGTTCAGGAAGAACGTGTCACTTTGTCCTGTGAGTAGAAGAATTCTGCAATGCTTCACTGGCGAAGGGCTGTCCTGGTGTTCTTGCAGGACAGATGGCTCTGGGAGAAAGAGGGTGAGAAGGGCTTAGGGAACCCTTGACTGTCTCCTTATCTCAAATATTCCCACACCAGAGTACTACACCACTTGAATGATTCCTGAGCAATTTTTCCCAATCAGAAGGCCCACAGGTAAGCAATGGGCATTCATGGACTCTTCATCTGAAGGGTCCTTCTGGTCCCAACTATTATCAGTGGACAGATACTAGGGTAATGGGAGTTCAGGTCAAATCAGTCATCTCATGGTGGGGAAGCAGCTTGTTTTGGGGTGCTGTAGAAGAACTCACGGGAGTCAGCAGTGTTTGGGGGGGAGGTGGAGGAGAGTCAGCCTATGGTGTTATAAGTTAGATGAGTCTTATACTCTAGTCTTGGTGAGAGATTTTTAAATTAGGGCTTCTTTCAAGGTTTTCAGTAACTCAGGATTAAAACCGTTGTTGAACATAGAAAGCCGAGTGACAGGGCGAGTCAAGCTCACACCATCAGTAAGTGCTGGTTACTTCCTGACTCTAAAACTCACAGCTCTCAGGCAATGCAATATGCAGCCCTACTGTGGTTGATCTTATGGGGACAGCAGCTTCTTTGTGAACCAGGATGCAAGGGCTCCTGGGATGCTTTACTACCAGGAACCCTTCATGCTGCTGTTCCCCCTCTTTACCGAAGGGCACAGATCACAGCTTTATTAGTTGTTGGCCTAGAGGGGATTATGACTCCCCTGTGGAATGCTGTTGAACGTCTTTGTGCCACATTCAATCACATGGCAGTGTGGAAGCGTGTACCCAGACAGCCGATGGAATGTGTGTTCTAACATCAAGGGCATTCTTGTTCTGTCCTTGGTTGCCTAGGATCTTACAGAATGTCCACTCTGAAGCCACTCATTCAATGTTGTGGCATGTGTTACTGAAAGCAGGCATCGTTCTTTTGGAAGTTTGATACTTTTCTGTGTCAAGCATGGCTTAGTAGTTGGTTACCTAGGCTTCAGTGCAGGGACCGGAGATGCCATATATTTTAGGGTAGCTCACTTGCTTCCCCAGAATTTTTCAAATATTCATTTATGAGAGAGAGAGAGAGAGAGAGAGAGAGAGAGAGAGAGAGAGAGAGAGAGAGAGAGAGAGAATGGGTACACCTGGGACTCTTGTCATTGCTAATGAACTCCAGACACATGAGCCATTTTGTGTGTCTGGCTTTATGTGGGTGCTGGAGAATCAAACCCACACAGGCAGGCTTTGCAAGCAAGTGTATTTATCCACTGAGCAATCTCTCCAACCCTAGAATTTTTTTTCATAGCAGCATCATAGATCCTTGGGTTTTCTCTAAGGTCAGCTTGAGTATTCCCTTTCATGGTGGATGGGGCAGAGGACAGAAACCCCCAAGGCAAGCTCCCTGCTGTCGAGATCTGCATCCCTTACAGGTTCATTCCTGCAGAAAACCTATATGGAACTGTGTCTGTGGCCCCACCCTCAGGGAGGACCACCCGAGTAGCCAACCAGATGCAATGGAACTAGGTGTGTTTTTGGAAGTGCTGGGGTCCTTAGGAAGGACGAGTTACTTTGATAGTTGTGTATGCGAAGGCAGAGCAGAGGAGCAATTAACCAATTTTAGGGGGCAATGGTTTACATCATCCTGGGTCTGAATGTCAGATCTAAGCAGTCATTTATCTGCTGATCACTGGTCACCCGCTTTCCTACAGGTTCCTCTTTCAAGCCATCAAAGGCTGCTTTCACAACCAGATTGGATCCCCCAACATCTGGAAATGTTGGCATCTGCTTTGATAATACATCGTAGTGTCACATTTTCTCCTCCCCCTGTCCCCTGCACTGTGACCCCAATCTTGACAACCCTCTGGTGTCAGAGACAGCCTACACCTGCAATTCTACAAAGGGGAGTCCATGTCATTCTTTGGGTTTCCTCTGCATCCTGTGTTCTCCAGACTGACACGAACACACTCAAAGATACGCTGTGCAAATGCCTGGGAGGTTTTGCAGAGAAATAATGAAGAGAAGCTACCCAGCTCTGAACTCCGGCAGCTTACTGGATGAACCCCTCACATTGACGAATCTGCTGTGTGAGTAAACATGACTCATCTGTGTTCTCCAGCCTTGACATGTGGTTTTGACTTCACTTAACTGATGCCCCATCAGCAGACACTGTTACTTAACAATAAAGCCTTTCTGATTACAACTGGAGTCAGTCTGTTCACCCAGACTTGCCTATTCATCTCCTGAAACCTTCCTGCCTGACCACATAGGTGGTTCTGGATTGCCCACGGCACCACCCAGTGACCTCAGACTGCACCCCTCCCTCATCATGTGCTCTTTGCCTTTATGAACTCAATACCATCCTAGGATGCCCAGGTGAGAGCCAGGAGAACTCTCTGGAAAGCAATTTGCTGAGATACACACCCTGCAGGCACCCCAGCTCTCCCTGGGGACTCTTGGGGACCCTGAACAGTGTTGCCAGGAAGTGCATGGACTTTGCCAATCCTGCCTGGCACTCTCTGTGCCTTGACACTGGCCCCGCTCTCAGCCCCGCTTCCTGAATGAGTTCTCCGAGGAAAGACTGAATGCAAACTGGGAATTTCCCGGAGAGCTGAAGCAGCAGCACCCATGGCTGAGTGACCAATTAAGTTGTCTGCAGGTTAGGAGGAGCTGACCCCCATATTGGAGCTGATTTAGACTCAATGGTAGGAATTAGGATGCCAGGGACTGGCCTCGAGTCAACACCCCTTGAGGCTCCTGCCACCCATTTCTTCTCCCAGCAGCTGGCTCTGCCTCTAAGTCAAGGATGGAACCTATCTGGAGGGAAGGGTCCTTTCATCTCCTAGAGCACCCCGCATGGTGTGGGTGGGTGGGTGGGGCCGCTTCTGCTTTTGGCAATCCCTGCAGCTCTCATACCCTCCTGTTTTGGGCCATGGGTACATGAATTAACCAATCAATTAATTAAGCAGAGTTTATAAAAATGACCTACCCAGTTCCAATTCCCACGTGTTGGTAATGTTACTTTGATGGTGTTGCTCAAAATCGAATTCGAGCTATTTGACATGTCATAAGGACATAGGGGTGTTTCATAAAATTCAAGGGCAGGGATGTCACCAGGCCTCAGGAAGGGGAAATCACTCAGCAGTGTCTGCAAGGCCATCACGATCCCAGAGATGTTCATCCAGCCCCTCGTCTCTGCTTGAACATCTGTTTTATTGTCATTTCTTGGAAGACTGGCTTTCTCTGCTCTCGGTTCAAGCGATGGTGCAAGACGCTGCTCTCAGCTCCCAGTCCGTCCATTCTAACCAGCAGCCCAGCTGTTGGTGAGCCCAGCAGTCCCTCTTCTGATGGGAGAGAGAGGCTGACTGGCTGACTTTGAAATAGGCATCCACCTCTTGCTCAGTAAACGATAGCCGAGAGGCAGGGCTGTGCTTACAATCACTCAGGGGCACTCCCCTGGAACTGACAGGTCATTGAAGTGGATATGGACCCAAATAACCAATGGCATAGAGCGTGAGGAGCCTTGAAATAAAGTCGATGTATAACATATGCAAATCTAGTCTAACTGTGACTATGGTCCAATCATCTTTCTCTACACCTCTGTCACTCTTTCCCCTAGGGAGCCCAAATACGTAGGGAAGTGGGTCCCAGACTGGCCTCAGAGAATTCTGGAAGTGCATATGCATACTAATGCCTCCTCCCTGGCACATGCACACTGGGCCTCAGACTCTCTTCCTCTGTGGAAAGCCTTTATTTCTGCCCTCATTCCTCAGTGTAGAGCTGAAGCCTGGAGGAGGACTGCATAGGGTGGGGAGGCATCTGATTTTCCATTGTGCACATGCAAGAATGCCCTAGAGGTATTCTCAGCGCATATCCCAGACCAGACTCTAGGCCCAGAGCTTTTGTTTGAATAAGTGGTTTTTCTGTGGCAGAAGGAGCTTGGCATGTCTACTCAGGAGATCAGGCGAGTGCATTCATACAGCTCTTTGACTATGGCGAGATGCTTGCTCTCACTCAGCCTTTATGTTCTTACCTGTAAAGTAGAAAAAAATCACCTGCTAAGACACTAAATGACTGAAGTCTTTGTACAACTACTCCCACTCATCCGACAGAAACTCACCTTGACACACTTTTAAGGTTCTCATGAGGTGTGAGATATGATAGCCCAAAGGCCCATTGCGTGACCTCAGAGGAAGACAGATGGCCAGCTCTGAGCATATTTAAGAAACTGGAGGAAATCCAATTCCTGGGCACTTAGGTAAGGATTTCACAGTCACAGAGCCAAGGTATGTCTCTCTCCAACTTGGGAGAATGTTCAGGAAAATTGAAATCTCTTAAACAGCATGTGACCGGGGACAGCAGCAGAGACCTTGTGTTGTAGTTTAAATGTGAAATGTCCCCCATAGACTTATGTATTTGAAAACTTGGTCCCCAGCTGGTGGTGATATTTGGGAAAGTCTGGGACTTTAGGGGGTGGAACCTTGCTAGAGGAAGTGGGTCACTGGGGGGCGGTCCTTGAGGTGATGTAGTCCAGCCCCACTGCCTGTTCATCCTCGGCTTCCCTGCTGTGGATGTGCCTTGACCATCTGGCCTCCTCGTCCTGCTTCCCGTGCCTTCCCCACCCTGAGGGACAGGATGCCGAAGAAACCATGTCCTTCCGATGTGGTAAACCTTGTTGCTGCAACAAAGACCCAACCAAAAGCAGCCTATGGAGGAAAGGGTTTATTTTGGCTTACAGACTTGAAGGGAAGCCCCATGATGGCAGGGGAAATGACGACATGAGCAGAGGGTGGACATCACCTCCTGGCCAACATCAGGTGGACAACAGCAACAGGAGAGTGTGCCAACATTGACAAGGGGAAGCCGCCTATTACCCCCATAAGCCCGCCCCCAACAACACACCTTCAACAGGCTCCAACTCCAAAACTGCCATCAGCTGGGGATCAAGCATTCAGAACACATTAAGTTTATGGGGGACACCTGGATCAAACCACCACACCTTCCCTGAGCTGCTTCCTGTCAGGTATAATGGTCACAGCAACTGTAAAGTAACTCATGCTTCTTGGAAAAGAAGTCCACGGGGTTTTATTTCCAAAGCACACAGGTCCATGACTGCATTTTGTCAACAAGACGGAGCTGCCCAAAGGCCAAGGCCCGCAATGGGCAGGCGAAGGCTGATCCTTCCCCTTGGGAAGCGCCTGTCACAGACGTTCATTCTATCTCACTGCTATGTCTCTGGAAGTAAAAGAGGATTTCACGCAAAATGAAAACAGGGTATATTTCTGACAGACAGGTAAATGCCCCTTTTGAGAAGGCAGTAATAACACATTTGTCAGGAAGGCACGGAATCTCAAAACTTATTTTTGATACAGATTCAATTGCTCTTTAATCCCAAACAAGCACTCCATCACTGTACAAAGCAGAGCAGCTGAAGGATAATTGTCAAAGTGGGAAAGAGACCAACCCCCAGCTTGCTGGGTTGAAAGGGTGCCGCCCGCCTTTCTAAAGCACTGGAGGTAGGCATGGCTCACACCTAGCACGGTTTCTCCCTACTGCAAACATGCTTGAAAACCCACCATTTATCACGGGCCCAGGAGACAATGCAATGGACTCATTTGCAATCCCACCATTCTCCTGAAAGCACACCGATTGAAACATCAAAAATTCATAGAATAATAGATGTCAAAGACAGCAGAGAAGCCTGGGGGTCATGGATCCTGTCTCCAGAACTCCAGACAGCAGAAGTAATACAGCTCCTTGACCCAGACAGCACCTTGCCCTTACCGCCCTGCGAGGCAGCCCAGAGTGCTTACGCATCAGCTTTTAGTTGAAGGGTGCTTAGTCTCCCAAACTGAGTTGGTATTCAGGCTACTGTTACTCAAAAGCTTCTAGGTTCTTATTTTTCAGAGATTTCTTTTAAGGTGCTGGGACTCTGGGCTGAGCAGAGACAAGCTCGGGGCAACATTAGAACAAAGCAAGCATGTATTAACTTCAGTTCATGGCCAAGGTAATGGGGTGAAGGCCAACAGCAGCAATCCACTGGGAGTCTAATAGCTGTACCATGGCGACTCTAACCTGATAATTGAGATGCTTTGATTGGCATCAGAGATGTATCCATTCAAGTGTGTGCTGGCTGCCACTCTGTGTGTACCTAAGTCAAGTCTAATTTGTGCTAGGCCAATTCTGAATCCCATCAATGTGAATGAGACATAAAAGAACTAGGGAGAAAAGACCTAGTCCCTCATTATAGGAATTTCCAATCCAAGGAGGCTTATAGACAGAGAGTTTAAAAATACTTGGGAGTGGGTGGAGAGATGGCTTAGCAGTTTAAGGCATTTGCCTGTAAAGCAGAAGGACCCGAGTTTGATTCCCCAGTGCCCACGTAAAGGCAGATGCACAAAGTGGTGCTTGTGTCTGGAGTTTGTTTGCAGTGGCTGGAGGCCCTGGTATGCCCATTCTCTCTCTCTCTCTCTCTCTCTCTCTCTCTCTGTCTCTCTCTCTCTGTCTCTCTCTCTCTCAATCTCAAATAAGTAAATAAAATATTTTTTAAAATATTGGGAGTGATAGAAAAATGCATGATGAACCATGGAGCTCAGAGGAGGGCCGTGTGGCCCAGCCAGAGAATGGGGGGTGGTTGTGAACACAAGGACCAAGTTCAAAGTCCTAGACAAGGACGCTGGAGCACATTTAGGGACAGAAGAGGAGAAAAAAAAAAAACCCTCAACAATGTACTTGGAAGGAGAAGAGAATGTGTGTCCTTCACTGTGCTGGATTGGATAGGGCTTTTTTGATTTGAGACTCTAAACAAACCATCATCTGAAAATTAATGGTGGGTTTTAAGCATTTCTACCCTCAAGACATCAGGGTGGCTGTGTTAAGGGTCGAATCTCTGCAAGAATGGGAGTTCTCATAGCTGGGCAAAGTAGGACAGTGATGTTTGTCCCTGTCATTAAGTGATGAAGCATCCTGAGGACCTGGGAGGGTGACAAAATCCCTGTAGCGGTGAGCGCTGGTTCAGAGTTCAGGAGGAGCAGATGAGCAGGTCTCTCCAGGCTCCTCAGGATCATTGTGGATGTGCCAGCATTAACCCAGACTGTGTGAGGGCTGGGGGATGGCTCAGTGGGGAAGAGAACTCGAGTTCAAACCCCAGCACCACGTGAGCCATGGGAAAAGCTGGGCATGGCTACACACACCTGCAACCCCAGCCTCGAGGAAGGCAGAGACAGAGACCCCTTGGGCTCACTGGTCAGCCAGAATGAGACAGAGTCTCATGGAAACAAAATACAAGAGCAATAGAGCTGGGGGCGGGGAGATTAAAGGGTCATCTATGGACTTGAAGAGAAAAAACATTGAGGTAAAGGAGGATGTAATCAGGGGAGGGTCACTGAGGGTCCCGAATGGTGACATCTAATTCCTGATATGTAGGAATCTGTGAGGTAGGCTCACTTCTAGTAATTCCCCTGCTGCCATGGTGTGTGGGCTGGTCACTTTTCTCATCCCTGTGACCAAATACCTGATAAGGGAGCAAGGATTTCTTTTGGCTCACAGTCCACCATGGCAGGAGGGTGGGATGACGGGAGCAGCCCACAGCTGTGCAGCAGGAGCGTGAGGCTGCTTGCTCCCATCTGGGCAGAAGAGAGCACAAGGCAGGCCATGCTGGCACTTAGCTCATTTCTGCCTTTTTTTTTTAAGGCACTGCCCACGTTTAGGACCAGTTTTCCCTCCTGAGTTAATTCTCTTTGGAACTTCCCACACATTCCACACCCCAAAATGTGCCTCACTAAGTGCCCCAGGCATTTCTTAATCCAATCAAGTTTATAGCCTAAAATGAAGATCCCAGTGTGGAGGCAGGGTAGTAAAATAGCTGTTTGTGTGAGAAGAGACCTTGGACAGCCATGCTGATTTTCCTGTTGGTTCAAGCAGCATGGGAGAGCACTGGAATTTTCTTTTTCTCCTGAGATGGAGGGGAGAGTGAGCTGGGTGGGTTCAGATGTCCACAAGGTGCCTCTGCTAGCAACAGACATGATGATTCCAGACCTTTCCTCACTCATGCACCTCAAGTCTCCTTTGTCAAAGCAAGGGATGACTACCGGGCAAAATGGGCTTAGTGCACGAATATCTTGTGTGTGTGTGTGTGTGTGTGTGTGTGTGTGTGTGTATGTGTGTGTGTGTGTGTGTGTGTGTGTCTGTGTCTCTGTGTGTGTCTCTTTCTGTGTGTGTCTCTCTCTCTGTGTCTCTCTCTGTGTGTGTACATATGTGAAGGCCAGAGGACAATCATGGTGTCATTTCTTAGGCATCACCCATTTTAAAAAAACAAACAAACAAGGTCTTTAATTGGCTTCAAGCTTTCCAAGTTGACTCTGGTATCCCACTCCACATCTCCAGTACTGGAATTAGAAGCTTGCACGACCACACCCCACATTTTTTCACGGGTCCTGGAGATTGAACTCAGGTCCTCATGCTTGCGAGGCAAACACTTGACTGACTGAGCCGTCTTCCCAGCTCTGTTTTTTTTTTTTCTTTTTTTGCCTTTTTATTAGGACAAGAGCAAGGTCAGCAAAGATAGTGAGTGGATCCGGAAGGGTGAAGCCTTGGGAACACCATCTATGACAGCAGGTGAGCAGAAGAGGGTCAGGGCTGTGTGCTGGCTGATCCACATGAGAGCCTTTGAGTTTAGCATGATGCAGAAAACTTTCAGAAATAGGACAGGAGACAGGAGGTGTACACATGGCTAAATCCAACTTCCTCTTGAATTTCTAAGCACCTGGGATTAACTGTAGGTACAATACCCCTAGTTTGAAGATACTGCATAAAACCACTTTATCAGCAGGTCCATACTTACCACACGGGTCATTTAAAGATACCAGCTGTAATTCCATCTCCCCAGTCCACTTCTTTTGGATGGTAAAAACATGGTCAGCTAATTGAAAGCCACATTAAGGTACTTCAGGGTACCGGCCATTGATATTTAGATGCATTCTACTAGCTGCATTTCTTGCTGGGAAGCAGCCTCTTTGATCAATTCACTGAGTGGAATAATGGAGTGGTCAGCAGCAAACAAGGGCCTGGGATTTCGTGGAAGCTCCTGGAAAGCCTCCTTCCCCTAACCTTGCCCTTTCAAATTACGTCCAGCCATCCTCTGTCTCAGCCAGTCATGATAAGAGAAAGTGCTTGGCTATCAGCTCCACTCTGGTGGCTCTTGTTATTAACAAGTTGTTGCAGGATAGCTACTTTAGGCTGACAGGTGTCTGGGGAGCAGCTGAGTCATAGAATTGCTCTCCTGGCTCTCTTAATGCTGATCTAATGGGAGCCTCTCGTTTTGAGACCTGGTTGGCACTCTGAGCAGTCTGGTGTCAAACAGTAAGGCACAAGAACTTAGTTAGCAGTTGTACTTTAAGAAAACTTCTTCTTGGAGCTAGAGTTGTAGTTCAGTTGGTAGAGCACTCATCTAGCATGCATGAAGCCCTGGGTTCAATCCCCGGCTTCACATAAACTGGGTGTGGTGACACAGGCCTGGAATCCCAACACTTGGGAGTGGGAGGCATGAACATCAGAAGCTTAATGTTGGGGCTGAGCAAACAGATGGCTCAGTTGGTAAAGTACTTACCCACAAGCTTGAGGACCTGAGTTCAGATCCCCAGCACACATATAAATGCTGGCCATGGTGGTATATGCCTATAATGCTAGTGCTTGGGACAGGTGGTTCCTCAAGGGAAAGTGGTGAGCTCCGGGTTTAATGAAATATCCTGTCTCAATAAAGAGGCTAGCAATTGAGAAAGATGCCCACCAGGACCTCTGACCTCTGCACACATGTGTGCGTATGTATCTTATCACACAACTGTGCCCACACGTATAAACAGACGTACATACATGCATGAACGACACAGACAGGCACATGAGCTAGAAAGATAGTTTGATGTCATCCTCAGCTACAAAACAAGTTTGGGGCCAGCCTGGGGCACATGAGACCCTCTCTCCAATACAAACAAGTGTATACACAAGGAGATTTATTCTTGTTTCCATCCCCCGTATCCACTCCTGGTCTAACCTGTCATAATACTCTGACAGTGTGTTTTCCTTTCATCCCATTTCTTCCAATGTCTGGCCACACACACCTTTTCCTACCTCTCAGCAGGTGTCTCGACAGCCTTAAGCAAGGCTTGGATGATCTTGGCATCTCAGCATTTGGTCCAGATCATGAAGTACTCCATTCGCTGACCTGTGAAGCTGAGACATGGCTATGGTTTGTGTGAGTGAGGGGAGGGGCTGCATGTCTGTGTTACTTCTCTGATCTTAGCCTCGGGAGGACCATGATGAAAACATCCTCAGGCTCTGAACTCAGTCTGGGGCCCTTCTCTGAGCATCAGCCCAGGAAGCTAAATTCATAAGATGCTTAGTTCTTGTCAGTTCTTTTCCTCCTAGAATTCCATTGATCTCATTCCTTGAGTCTTCCCTCTGCTGACTGGAGTCTTGTGAAAGATTTGGCTGACCACAACGGTTGTCTGTCTGGGCTTCATGTGCCACCTGCCACCTGGAAGTCCTGTCAATTTTCTCAATTGCCCAAGTAGAGTCCTTTGGAGTTCTGTGTTTTTACCTTGCTCAGATAGGTCAGTCAGAGTGACCACCTCAGCCAGGTCTCTTCCCCAGTGTGGTAGTTTGAATAATGTCCCCCAATAAATTCAAAAGTTTATTATAATTGTAAATTGTCTCCAGCCAGATCTGGCTGGAGGAGGTGTGTCACCTTGGCCAGATCCTAGGGTTCAGCCCTAAGGTGTTTCTGGGGTGGGTCTGGAATTCTAGCTTTACATATGCAAAAAGCAGTCTGAGCTCAAGCCTGGAGTTCCTCTTGTTTGCTAGTTTGGAGTGTGCTTGCTTGCTTGAGGTGCTGGTGGTGGGTTTTTCTTTATCGGCTTGGATCTGTGAAAGGGGGCCAGCCTTTTTTCCTTAACTTCCCCTGGGTCTGTTACCTCAATAAATTCTTACCTCCCCAAAATTGTGCCTGGTTTGGAGATTCATCCCAGCAGCATGTGACTGACTATGACACCCAGGGTCCAGCAGAAAGGAGCCCTAGCTTCCTGTGCCATGGGCCAATGTTCCTCACTCTCTCTCATCTTCACACTGAGGGAGGATGCCCAGGCAGACACCATCATGGGTGACATTTCTCCCTGCTGGATGTGAACCCAGAATTCTATTAATAATAGCAGTGCTCAGTTTAGGAAAACAATCAGGGCTGCAGGTGGAGAAGAAAGCTGAAAATAAAAGATTGCAAAATATTTTCTTAAAAACCCCAATCTACAAAGATGATCACTCCTGTAACATTTACTGAAATGTCAGCGTTCTCCAAAGCACTCCAATACCCATAATGGTGATTAAGAAATCAATAATTAACATGCAAATCTGAAAGCTCTAGGCAAATTGAATATTAATTACTGACTTCATAAGTGGAGGCTGCTCAGCAGAATGAAAATAGTTCGGGATAATTAGGATTTAACAACCTTCAGACAGAAAGAAAATAAATACAGGGTTCTTGATGAATGACTTTATTTTTATTTCATTATTGTATTATAAACATCCTTGGTTTTTCAAGAGAGAGGACAAGAGGAAAAGGGTGGCTTTGAATATTTAGTGTATGTCATAGGGACACCTTCACCTCCTCCACTGAGATCCTCTGGGAATTGTCAGATGGAAGTTCAGTTCTGTAGTTAGCAGACTGCAAGGTGACCTGTGTCAGTTGGGAATGAAGAAGCAAGGTACAGCAAGGGTAGAAGCGACTGAGATGAACGGTTAGAAGAAGCTGGGGTTTCAGAGCATCCCCTTGCTTTGTGACGCTCTGCTCCTGAACACCTGGGTACCATTCTGTCACTGCTGACTGAGCCCACATTCCTGCGCTTCAGGGATCTTCTAGCTTCTCCACTTCAAGGCCTGATGTTTGGCTTTCTTCCCTGGCTCCACCTGCTCTCGGCTCTTTGCTCTCTCTCAAATCTGCTGAGTTCCCGAGTTGCGGGCATCAGATCCCCTAGGTGGTTGCTATTTTTTAGTATCCTTTCTAAGATAATCTGTGTCTGAAAGCCCTTTTGTGTATAGTGGTCAGCACCATTGCAAATATAACTTTTCTTTTCCTTGGGTGGGTGCACATGGGTGGAGGTCAGAGGGCAACCTTGGGTGTCATCATCAAATACACAGTCCACCCTGTTTTGAGACAGGGTCTCATTGGCTTGGAGCTCACCATTTAGGCTAGACTGTCTGGCCATCGAGCCCCAGAGATCCACTGTGCATTTATGTGAGTACTGAGACTTGAACTCAGGTCTTCAGGCTTGTGAGGAAAGCACTAAGCTATTTCCCTAGCCCCTCAACTCTGATGTTTGATGATTTTTGTTGAAGAGTGACATTCATAAAAAGCTCATAAACCATAAGTGAGCACAGTATATTTTTCCTAAAGGAATACATCCATGTTGCCATTAACCAGGTCAAGAAACACAGCCTTAGCTCTATCCCAATCCCCCCTTTCCATTATCAACCTGACTTTCCTTTTCAGGGTTCAGTATAACCTTGAATTTAACATCATAGGTGTTTTTTTCCAACCTCTCTCAATACTATACACATATAAACAGATTCACCCAAGGGGTTCTGTGCCTCAATTCTTTCTTTCAATGTGATGCTGATATTCAAGCCTGATACTGCTGAAGGTAGTAATACCCATTCTTGTCAATATATCCACTTAGATAGTATACAATACTACCATTTTTTCATCCACTTTATTATTGGTGGACTTTTATGGTGCTTCAATTTTTTTTATCTGCAGCAGGATCTATAAGTTCCAGTTGCTCCTTGTCAACATTTGACAGTGTTTTTTTTTTCTCATCCATTTAAGCCATTCCTTTGGGTGCATTGAGATGTCTTTGAAGAATACCTCTTTTTCTTCCAGATCAGCTGATTTTTTTTCTTACTGTCTTCTAGACATTCTATATACATTCTCGACACGGATCTTCTTGGAGGGGTAATGGATATGGATTGCCTTCATATTTAACTGGCCTCAGGCTTGCTTTCATGTGCTCAGGTCTTCCAGTTTGTGTCTTGGCCTTTTCATCAATAAAATGTCTTAATTTTAATTCATCAATATTTTTGTGGGTAGTAAGATAGTAAGTTTTGTGCCCCATTTAAGAAATCCTTGGCCTGTAACCCAGTAGGCTGGGGCAGGAGAATTGTGAGGTCATCCAATATTATATAGTGAGATGTCATTAAAAAAACCCAAAAAATAAAAAAGCATGTATGTAGGTGGGGGAGAGAAAAAAAAAAAGAAAACAACTTTGGTAATTTTTAATGTCTTAAAGGTGTTTCCCCCCTGTGTTCTTTCCTTGAAGACTTACTGCTCAGCCACTTACATTTAAATATATAATCCATCCAGAAAGCTTTATAGTTTTATATAAATGTGTGATCTCTTTAAGGCTAATTTTGATAAGAGGTGTGAAGTTTAGATCAAGCTTCTTTCTGGCCTGTGGATACCAATTGTTTCAGCATGGTTGTGGCAAAGGCCTGTAGTTTGCAAGTAGAGTGGCCCCTTGAGGTCTATGTGGTAAAAGGTTGGTCACCAGCTTGATGCGGGGCAACTTTAAGGAGTTGGGCCTAATGGGAAGTCTTCAGATCACTAGGGGCATGCTCTTGAAGGGAATTATGGGACTTAGGTCCTTTTTTCTTTTTGTTTATTTTATTTTTATTTCTTTGTGCACGTGTGTGTGTGTGTGTGTGTGTGTGTGTGTGTGTGTGTGTGTGTGTGTGTGTGCATGTGTGCCAGAGCCTCTTGCCACCACAAATGAAAGACAGACACCTATACCACTTTCTGCATCTGGCTTATATGAGTTGCTTAGCAGTTGAAACGGCCATCAGGCTTTGCGAGCAAGTGTCTTTAACCACTGGGTCTTCACAGCGCCACCTCTTTTTGTTCTTCTGTCCATGAGGTAAGTGGCTTTCCTCTGCTGTGAACTTCTGCCACAATGTGCTGCTTTAGTGCAGGTCATCGAATCATAGACTAGAGCATCCCAAACTATGAGCCTAAATGAAAGTTGTCTTTCTATCAGTTGAATATCTCAAATATTTTGTTACATATTTTCATTTTACATTGATTTTTTCCCACATTTTTTATTACCTTTTTATTATTTTTTTTCATTTTATTGGCTTTTGTATGTTGAATCTTGTTTGCTATGACCTTGATGAACTCACTTGTTCATTCTAGAATATTCTTTATAGTTTGCTGGAAATTTTCTATGCAAAGTATAATTTCATTTGAAAACATATATATACAGAAAGCTGAATCACACACCAGTTTATTCAGTTGCTTTTGTCAAAACCAGCTTTATATGCCTCTGTGAGATTATTTCTGGACTCTGGCTTCTAGTCCCTTGATCT
>PVHP010024566.1:0-26318 GCA_004024765.1 Zapus hudsonius | reverse complement strand
GGGTTTTACAACCTCGATGAAGCTGTGTTGTTGGGGGCAGGCTTATGGGGTTATAAGCCAGCTTCCCCTTGCCAGTATTTGGCACACCTTCCTGCAGTGCTGTGGCAGAGGTGATGTCCAGCCCTCTGCTCATGCCATCGTTTTCCCTGCCAGAATGGAGTCTCCCCTCGAGTCCGTAAGCCAAATAAACCCATTCCTCAACAAGCCGCCTTTGCTTGGGTTCTATCTGCGCAGCAACAAGAAAGCTGACCCCAATAGTCATGTCTCCAGCTTCAATGTACATATTAATGCCTTTAATCTCTAGTTCAGAAATAATGAAGTTGCTTTAGAAATTTGAAGTTTAATTATACTGTGTTTACTTTGTATCCTGCTTAAGGAACAAAAACATGTTTAATAACTTTTCTTTTGGCTGCCACTTTACTTGAGCTCCTTTTGATAGTCTGCTTGAATAAAACACACCTCGGACTTCTGTATTTGAAGATTCCAATTCAAGCAAAAATTCTGCCAAATCAATTTAGCAAACTTTGGTATCTGATCGACTGAATTCCTTATCAGTTTCTTCTACTATCAGCAATGATTGTGTGAATTCTGTTTGGACAAAATATTCTCTTATTAATTTTTCATCCAGTTTCACTTACCCTGCTCCTTACAAACCCCATCTTGTTCTGGCTGTGTTATTAAGACAAGCTATGAATGATTCTGTGCCAAGCAAAGCAATTTCCTGCCCATTTCCAAGACTAATACTTGAATTGAATTGGTATGATATGATATTCAAAAATGAAGACATTGATAAGAAAGAATATGCATTTCCATCAGGCTGATAAATAGAATAGTATCAGATCCAAATGAAACATGATTTATACAGTCAATGATTGATAAATGAGTTGAATCCTCACACACGTATATTCTCTATGTGCAATCTGTTGAACATGTATATTTATAAAGGAATTTTTGACTAATGAATGTTTATGAAAATACATAATAAAGTTGGGTAGTATCCATTAGGAAATATCAGCAATAATGACTTAGGAATCTGTATTTCTTTTGAAATTTATTTTATTTTATTTATTCATTTTCAAGCAGAGAAATACAGAGATAGAGAGAGGGAAAGAGCACCAGGGCCACCACCTTGTGGGCCTGGCTTATGTGGGTCCTGGGGAATTGAACTTGGGGCCTTAGGCACTGGAGGCAAGTGCCTTAACCGCTGAGCCATCTCTCCAGCCCTGAACTTTGTTTTGATTTGGACATTATTTTCCTGTAAACTAGGAAGCTCTCTGTTCATAATGAAGACATTCCCATATATTTTTAAAAGTTACTAGCCCTGAAAATTATCAATTGTTTCTAAAACTTTTTTGGAAAAGTGATGTTAATTTCTTTCCTGACATTTAACTATTTGGTGAAAACAAAGTGTACCTAATAATTCTCAATATTACCAAGTAATTCTTCAATGTTATCCTTCAAGAGTAGGTCTCTCTCCTCCAGCCACCAGCCTATGGGTCCCTTCTCTTTCCAGAAGATGCATGGCTCACCTCTCTCCCTGAGTCTCAGGCCTGCAGCTCCCTACTGAACACCACTTTCTCTTCAGGCCTCCTGCCATCTGCTGCAGTTTCTGCACTACTTCCCACAGGTATCCAAAGAAACCTCCCGGTGGCAGAGTTTAGAAAATCATAGAAGAAAAGGTGGACATATAGCCATGCCAGTACACCTGGGGAGAAATTCAGGACTTTGGAAGGCAAGCAGCCCAAATTCAGCCACCTGAGCCAGGACAACAAACAGAGAAGGGAGAGGACACTAACACTGGCTCCACAAAGGCAACAAACCCATAAGAAAGGTCAGTGATGGGTGCAGCATGTTGGGCAGGCTGGGGTGCCAGTGTGTTTTGGGACATGGTGCTCCAGGCAGGAGAAGTATATGGTGAGTGAGTTTGGTCCTAGTATCATCAGTATTTCTGGGGAAAGGTGGGTTTGGCACATTTGTATTCTAGGCTGGTGAAAAGCTTGGTATGCTTGGGACTGGAGCTCTAGCATGAGTGGCACTTGTGCACCTCAGTCTGGAGAAGAGACCTGTGTGGTGGTTTTTGGGCCTAAGAACTAGGGGCATCAGTGTGCTTGGACCTGTGTGCTCCATGCCAGGAAGTAGCCAAGCTTCTTTGGGGACAGGGTGCTCCAGGCGGTCAAGGTGCTTTGTGAGTTGGAGCCTAGTGAATTAAACCCCAGCAACATACCGGACCACAATGTGTTAAAGCTGAAAATACCAATGGGAGAAACAACAGAAAATGCACCAACAATTAGAGACAAAACAATGCTCCATTAAACAATGAATGATTGTTTAAGAAATCAAAAAGAATATTGAAATTTTTCTTAAAATAAATGATAAGGAAAATACAACATACATAAACTTAAAACACACAATGTAAGTGGATGTACTTGGAATAGATCATGCTTAGTGAACTCACACAAAAACAGAGAGACAAACACCACATATTCTAGCTCATCAGAGGTTAAGCTTGAATTGTAAGCAATTCTGATAGGTACGTTGAGAGAGTAACAAAGGGGATGAAAGGAATTGGAGGGGGAATGTGGGAAAAGGAAAATATACAGCAATTCAATAATGAATTGATACCATAAAATCCTTACTTTCGTACAATAAGCTCACAAGGATGTTTGGGACATCTTTTGGTAAAATGGGCCCTGAAGAGGGTGGAAGGAAGCCTAACCCCAATGCAAATGGCTCTTCCCTATAACTCCCTGTCCCAGTAATTGGTTACTTCCCACAGTGAGTTGTTAATCAAAGAGACTCATGATGTCCCCAAAACAAGACAGGTTTATGTCAAAGCTCTTGAATACCTGCCTGAGGCAAAAGATGACACCCCTATTGCTATCACACAAAACTGAGAGACCCTGCTGGATCCAGAAAGGTAACAGGCCCCAGATGGTAGCCTTTGTAGGACTAGAAGACATTACATGAGCTTCCAGGAGAAATTGATGAATGATGTTAGGAGAAAGCAGAAGACAGGAGATGAACCACTTCTAACTTATCATATAGGGCCCAAATTAAACTTTTGAGTAAGTGGTGTGATAAGCAAGAGAACTACTTCCAGAGCAAGTCAGATAACCAATGAAAGGGTAATTGAGAAAGACACTGAGGATACCCAACATAGTCCAAAGCAGAAACCCAGAGACTCTTTAAGATCTTAACAGTAGTGCAGACTTAAAACTCACCCATCATGACTCAGGGAACTTTGCATAAGATGGGTTGGAAAGATTGTAAGAGCCATGTTGGAACAGAATTTCCAGAGACATTGCCCCCCCCTTAAAAACACACAAAGAAAAAAAAGGAACCATTTCTTGAGCAGTTCATAATCCCCTTTCCCATGGACTAGTACAGAAATCCTAACTAGGAGTACCCTCAACAGGTTGGGAACAGAGAGAAGAGAAATGAGGGTACCTTCACAAGAGTTGTTCATACAATGTATCTAAGTATTAACAATAAATAAGTTAAAAAAAGAGTGACTGACATCTTTGAACTACAAAAGGTTACCTGTTATGTGTGTATATGAATGTCTCTTGCTTTCTTTCTCATGGTAAATACATTTATTTTATATCTTGACATCTTTGAAGAAATGTAGTACTTTCTTTCAGAATACTGAGTTATTCAGAAATAAATAAATTTAACAATGCAAAGTCACAAATTTTTATAATATTATCTCAAATTATCAATGCAATTTAGAGTGATATAAAATTAACTGACAAATAGTGCTTTTCTGATCAGTTATATGAAAAGTGACTAATTTTGGCATTGGAGCATACTTAAGAGAAATAATAAAAATGTTAAAATCCCAATATAGAATTCTAAATAAAATCTACCATAAGAAATGTAAAACTGCATGTAGATTTATTCATTTTTTGGTTATGGAACATAAGATGGGTAGGTGGAAGTATGTGGGAGCTGAGTAGTGCAAAGAACACACTTTATTTATTTATTTATTTTTTTTGGTGGATAAAAATTACTAAGGAAGCTTGCTACAGCCAACAAAGTAAGCATCAATTCTTCATTGTAAGGATTTGATTCTGAATGGAGGACTCAAATTCCAGTGACTGTATTGTGAAGCACAATCTAATTTCAACAGTAAAGAAAATCACCACTTATCAGGTACAATTGGCTAAGTGTACCTTTTTGAAATGGAATTTACCAAAATTTATTGATGAATATATAACTTAGTTTTTTAAACACACATTTCCCTTTCATTATAACTGCATAAAATCTAAGCTATGTCAGAATGACAGTTCATCAAAGTTTTTAAGGCAAGCTACTAACTTGTGGTGGCTGACAATCAAGTGGATGCTGTTCATTTCCTGGTCTGTAGTATAATCCAATCATTGAGAGATGCGTGGTATATTCCTCAACAGAAGATGATGACAGTTACACTGAACACTCACTTACTTTAATGATTAAAGTACAACTTCTTGAATTTGGAAGAAAGTATTTAATAAAGGACTATATATTTTTTTTAGTTCAAAGATGGAGATTGGAGAATTTTTGTTCCTTCAACATGAAGAGAATTTGAACTTGAATTAAAGTTCACACAGTATGTTAAAAAATAAGCAAACGAAAATTAAACAAAATTGTTCTAAAGTTTCTATTTCTCCAGAAATAATGGCATGAAATAAAAGGGAAACAGGTCATTAGTAAAAGAGAAGATATGAGAAAACGATTTTTCCTATTTCTTCCACGCTAAAGTAAATCAAATTAAACGAACTTACTTTATATTTCATTCTGAGAATGAAATCCTCAACCTCCTACTTTTAACTGAAAAACATCAATAAATATTCAATCTCATTTAAACTTGGTCCAGTATTGAAGAATATTTCTCATAAATGTAGATTATCATATCTGGAACAACATATATATTTTCTAGCTCCCCTTCCTTCTGCCTGTCTTTATAAGATAACATTAGCAAGCATGAGAGAACAAGTTTTGAGGATTCCTTTGACATGAAAAAAATAAGTTCACAGAGCTTACGTACACTATTCCTATAGTCTCTATCTCAATGTTCCTGTAAGCATTAATATACATAAATTTACTGACAGTCATAACTATGGATTGTGGATTGCTTGACCTTAATATATTTAACTTTATCATTATGCTGAGACGTCATTGAGGTCCTAATGGCTGCAGACTACTGATTGTAATTCATCTTACATCACACTTGCTAGCTCCACTACTACAGCATCTCCACCCTGGGAGACCAGTACAAATACATCAAAACTGAAGTTTCCTCAAGAAAGGGAAAACATAGAACTTCCTGTCAGATCTCATTGTGTGTTCAATTTCAGAGAATCATTTTTAGTGTCGGTGAGTGAAGTAGTGATCTTTTTTCTTGCTGTTTCAAGAAATTTTGTTCAGACTTTTAATGGCATCTTTATTCATCAAAAGCACCCTTTTATCCCTATATTCCACAACAAAAATAGAGCTTACTTCTTATTTTATGTCTTTCTTCTTATTATTTACTAAGTAGAAACAAAACACATTTCTCTGTATATCCCTATCTCACTTGTACCATTTGAAATCAACTCAAGTCAAAATTTCATATGAGCAATAAATAGAAACTGGTAACATTAAGCCAGATCTCCATAGTATGAATATTTAGAAATTACTTGCTCCAAATAATACTGGACTTGCAAGTCTGCCACCATGTGGCATAATCCAATTTAGAATAGGTACTTAATACCTTGATTTTCTGTGATCAATTATAATTATTCATCAGGTAGATAGGTGCCTAGAAAAACTTTGTTCATTCAATTCTAGTTTAAAGAAGAAGCAAAAAGAACAGAAAATCGATGTCTCAGAGATAGTTTAATAGGAATTAAATACAAACAACAATTGTGGTGCCAATTTATCATAGCAAAACAGCAATCCAGAACACAAAAGTATCTGACATTATATATATTGAAAGTTTATATAGGTCTGATTTTTTTTTCAGATAGGTCCTCAGATTTCTTTTTAAAAGGATGCTTGATTGATAATTCTGAAAAAAAGTAAACCATATAAAGTTTTATATTTTGGGCAGTTTATATTCTGTTTAAGGTAAAGGAACTCAACAACAAGCAATTGTATCTAGCAGAGCCAGTGTGAGACAAAAAAGACAATCCTTCCCTGTTGCCCAGATAATCAATAGTTTTGACTAGACCTTAGAGTACACTCCAAGATAGTGAGGAACCAGGTGAATATCATGCACTATTTTTCTAAATGAGATTAATAAGGAATTTAGTAATTTTGGCTGTGACCTTCCAAATCAATTTCTGCAGGACCAGTTGAGAATGATGATTCACTAGCCAGCCACAATTATGGGGCCAAATGACAGCCCATATCAAGGCAGTATATTATTTTTAACAACTCATTTTTCTACTGAGTACCTTTTCAAACCAACTAAGGTTGCATTTACAACAATAATTTTTCATCCAAATATTAACAGTAATGACAGCATTTGTCTTGTTATTCTGTGATCTCAGTGATCTCAGTGGTCTCTTACTTTAACTATTTCTGTAGTTATTTTATCTCTTTGTTTCTCGTTCAGTGGCTTAGTTGGGGAGTTGCATCAACTCCCTGTTCATCCACTGAGCTGGGTGAACAGTGTCTTGAAATAGTGGTGAGCCTATAAGAGGAAGAACTCTCAGGATGCAGTCACAGTAGACAGATCATTTATTGTATTAGAAAGGTCATTTATATAGAGGAGAACCCAGAGGAAAAATCAGAGGCAGGGGCATCAGCAAGCTGATTGGTAGGGGCAGAGTAATCTGTACATCTTATGAATGGATTGGCAGAGGCCAGTAACCTGTAGATGCCTAGTTTGCATAGATAAGCTGAGGGGGCTTTCTATGTGATTGTAGACATGTATAGGATGGTGATGGCTGCAGAGGAACTGTAACCTTTAGACTTTTATTGTCAAGATTTCTTATTACAGCTGGGGTGAGTTTAGGCCTTGAATTGTCTGCTTATCTCAGGGCTTGCTGTGGCCTGCCTGGAGGGCTGGAGTCCAGGGTATGCTTGAGATTATTAGGGTCTCAGGCCTGCCTCAACTTCCATTAACAGAAGGAGACAGTGGGACGCCTTCCAGTCTCAGGAAATAATTCTATATCCTCCATGCCTCTTAGCAGGGTCCCACATTTGTTCACTGCTGTATGATCCAAACCAAGATGAGTCCCTAATGCCAGAGATTGCATGGAACTATAAAGCAGAAAGAGATAAGTACAATATAGTAGCTCAGGAATAGACTCAGAAGTATGCCATGAGCTTAGAGTAAGAATAGCCTCCATTATAGCTGAAATATATATTAAATTACTGATCCTTTATTTAAATTTTCTTATTAAGATGATATAATTTTTATTTGTTGACCTCCATCCATTCATTCACATACTCAATTGAGAAGGCTTGTGTTCTTCCAGCTTTGGGCAATAACTACTTTTAGAAATTGTTAAGTACCATAAACTACTGTAAAGCAGTTAAAAGAGAACAGTTGCCAAAGATTCAGAAATTTTTAAATAATGGAGTACGTGCATTATGTGGCAATTGTCATCAGTGTGAATGAGACTAAATCATTTCTCACTGCTCTAACATGCTACTGAAATCATCGGAGGGGAAAGGAGATGGATGTTCAGCTGTTATGTCAAAGGAAACATTCTAGCAGCATTCATTCTTGTTTTTAAGCCTTCCACCATTAGAGATTTAAGGTTACATAATATACTTTATGCTCATAACTAATGTGTCTGGAGAACTTGTAATGAATTTAAGGTATCAGCATAACAGAAAGTACATTTTGTGCATGTCAAAAAGAAATGACCTCTTCTTATTCTAAATGGAATGGGACTTGGAAGTCAAACATCCTTTGTATTCCAAAAGATTCTCAAAGCATTTTGTAATTCTCATTTAAATTACCAGGAGGAATTGAACTAGTAGTTAACCTAGCTTCCAATACACTGTCTAATATAGCACTGAATACTTGAGGCAAGTTGTCAATGGATACGTTATCAACAAATATGTCTGATAGTGTCTTCTAGTAATTGATTTTTCTTATATGAAGCTGCATAAAAAAAACAAAATTACATATCAAGTTATCTCCAAATGTTGTAAAAATAGTAAATCTTATCAAAAAATTGGTTTATATTGTTACTAAAATATATTTTCCCACTTTATGAGTTATTTCAAAGGCAATTTTTACAAGCAAGTGACTATAAAGTGTTGATCATTTTGACCCTCTATAAATGCATTCAAAACTTATACAAAGAATGAAGTTTGTTAACAGCTGGAAATTTTTTACAGCTGTTGTGAGCAAAAGAAACTGAATTGTCTTTCAAATAGAACATATTGGTTAAACTAAAGTAAAATAAACTGCATACTTAGGATGTCAACTTAATTTTAAAATTTGACATTCAAAGGTTAAAAAATTACGTGTTTCAAAAACATGAAATGTTTGTGTAACAAACAAGCATATAATATTAGTTAAGATATTAATTATATTTA
Organism: Zapus hudsonius; assembly: GCA_004024765.1. Lineage (NCBI taxonomy): Eukaryota > Metazoa > Chordata > Mammalia > Rodentia > Dipodidae > Zapus > Zapus hudsonius. The sequence goes on along the minus strand of PVHP010024566.1, from coordinate 17,798 downwards.
ATTTAATATGACTAATTTATCCATATGTGTCATAAAATGGTGATGATTTAGCAAAATACATTCTATAGCCATTACACATAAATGCATATGTACACAAATAGCCTTTAAAATGACCACTATAATTTATCACAAATATCCCCTTAGTAATAATGCTTCAAATATCATTTCCAAATGTTCATTACTTCTCTATCTATAAAAGTATTTTAGTCTTGCCTTGCTTAATGATAAAATTATAGTATGGAATATGTTAAGGTTTTACATTTAAGAGGTCAGAGAACATTTTTCTAAGCACTAATTTTTAGCACAGTCTTAGAATAGTTATAAGCCAGTCCTTTCTCTCAAGTGATCTCATGTGCCTGTAGTATAAACAAATAGTTCAATACTTGGAACTGTGTCATGAAGCAACTGGTGATTTTACTTAACCCTACTCAACATGACACATCACCAACTTAATGAATGTGAAAGAGAATATGGGATGCTAGTTTTGAGTGATTAATAAGAACAAAACATATGGAAATTCACATGTTGAATTAAATAAGAATAACAGGATGATGACAAAGTCCAAAAAATCATAATTAGTGTACCTGATAGACCCAGAAATGTTGCTAAGTTTTAGATGATTAGTAACAGCAAAGAATAAAAACTCATATTAATTATTGTGAGCATAGCTGTTACCCTTTTAATCACAAAAAATTAGATGACCTAGTAGTGGTAAATAATTTTGGGAACAGGAACCTGTGATAAGAAGACATGGAATTCTACATCATTTTTCTGAGGGTAGTATTATATTAATGTGTAGAAAGACACAAGGAAAGGATCCACACTAGAATATAGGGGATCTAAACAGGATAAACATCAAAGAGCAAGATAGGTGAGTTGTTGAGAAAGTATGAGTACAAATTATTTCATACTATCTCTATTATTCAGGGCTCTCAAGAGGAACAGAACTAATAGAATGAATTATTTTAAAAAAGGGAATTTATGGGATTAGCTCATGGCAGCCTCACAATAACAGTCTGCAGGCACTGGCTCACTCTGGAGGAGAGACCTCCAACTTTAGTTAATACTTCTTGTTAACCTCAGAGACCCACCCAAGATTACTAAATAGATCAAGTTGACAACAAAACTGAACCATCATAAGAACACCCCTTTCAAGTTGACATCAAACCATATCTCCTTACATCATTTTTAATTTCCAAATGAAGACAGTAACAAGATCATAATTTTGCCTAATGTGATTTAACTATCCCATGTACAACTAAAAACATGTAATCCCCCCCCCCCAGACACAAGGCAAGGTCCTTAGAGGAACACCTAATTTCTAATATCTAAAAAGATAAATATACATGAAATACAGTTAAGTAATGATATAATCTTAATATTAATCATGTAATAAAGAAATATAGGAAAAATAGAGGTATTGATACATATGAACAAACATGATTAGCAATGAAAAACAAAAGCACTCATGGAAATTACAACCCTCATCTTTGTAACTGGTCACATGGTATTTGTGACTACCTTCTTCAACTACTGATTCTGTATTTCTTCTACCTTCAGCAAGCACCTCAGCAGGTCATGTTTTTTTTTTTACCTGGATAGGTTTCCCATACCTTCTTTACTGATGGATCTTAGCCATTTATTATACAACCTTGATAGGGGTGTTGTAGTTTCCCACTGACTTTTATAACAGTGCAATACATCCTATACAGTCTCTCACACTCCCGACATACTCTTCCTTAACTCCTTTATGGAGAAACAATCCAATCTCTACCTGTTAGTCTGAATCAATCACCTTTGCTGACACTGTAACTCCTTTTGACTAGAGGAAATCAGGAGCCCAAAGTGGCCAGGGGAAAGTTATAGTTTCCAGTTCAATGGAATGCTTCTTGTGTCTCCTGGAAAAAAAAAACACTCCCCCCTGTGAAACCAAGACTTCTAGGCCAGCAGAACTTAAGGTTTTGGGAACAGCAAGCAAAAAATTGCCTAATGGGTCATTGTGGTGATGATAATCCTATCATTCCCATTTCCACCCCTTGATCCCTGGACCAAGGAATCCAGGCTATAGGAGAAACAGTATCATATAAAGGATGCTGCTTCAGAGCATATGCTGCCTGCTGGAGAACCCTGACCCAGCCCTCCAGACTAGTGCCACCTACTTCGCACTGTAACTGTTTCTTTAGCAAGCCTTTCCACTGCTAAAAATAATTAGCTGCTTCAGGGTGGTGGGACACATGGTAGGACCAGTGAATTACATGATCATCTCCCCACTGCCACATTTCCTTGGCTATGAAGTGAGGTCCATGGACTGAAACTATGTTGTGAGAAATGCCATTATGGTGGAAAAGGCACTCTGTGAGCCCATGGATGGTAGTTTTTTCAGAAGCACTCTTGGTAGGAAAAGTAAATCCATTGGCCAGAATATGTGTCTATTCCAGTAAGGACTAAACTCTGCCCTTTACATGATGGAAGTGGCCCAATGTAGTCAACCTGCCACCAAGTTGCTGGCTGGTCTCCCTGAGGAATGCTAACATACCAGGGGCTCAGTGTTGTTCTTTGCTGCTGGCAAATTAGGCAGAGAACAGCAGCTGTAGCCAGTTCAACCTTCATCAATGGAAGACCATGTAGTTGGGCCGATGCATAACCTACATCTCTGTCACCATGACCACTTTGTTCTTAGGGCCATTGGACAATGAGAAGGATGGCTGAGGAAAGAGGTTGGCCATTATCAACAGAACAGGTCAGCTTATCTATTTGATTATTAAAGTCATCTGATGAGGTCACCTTCTGATGAACATTAATATGAGACACAAGTATCCTTATATCCTTTGCCCATTAAGAGAGGTCTATCCACATACATCTTCCCCAAATATCTTTCTCACCAATTTTCCAATTGTGTTCCTTCCAAGTACCAGACCATCCAGCCAAATCATTGACCATGGTCCATGAATCAGTGTACAACTGCACATCTCACCATTTTTGCTTCTGAGCAAAATGCACAACCATATGCACTGTCTGAAGTCATGCCATTGTGAAGACTTCCCTTCACCATAGTCCTTCAGAGTTGTCCCAGAAACAGGCTGCAATGCTATGGCTGTCCTATTCTCAGTGGTTCCCACATAATGTGCTGAGCTATTTGTCAACCATGCCCTAGTCCTCTCCTCAATTGATCATAGGGCATACTTTATGATGCCATAGGTGCATGTTTGGAGACAGAAGGCTTTTTAACAGAAGTAGCAATCATAGGCATTTGGGCAACTCACTTGTGTTCTCTGGGCCTTCTTGAGCCCAATCTCATATATACAACTTCAACTTCGTGATGGGCTGCTGTTGTGCACATCCAACTTTATGGCTTTTAGGGTCAGATAACACCTAGCTCATAATGTGCAGCTCAGTTTGCATAGTAGCTTGATATCCCATTGTCAACTGGTCAGTTTCCATTAAGGCCCAACAGCAGGCAAAGAGCTGTCTCTCAATGGGAGAATAATTGTCTGCAGATGACAGCAGGACTTTACTCAAAAATTCCAAAAGCCTCCAGTGTGATTTATCTATGGGAGCCTACCAAAGGCTACAAACAGCATACCTGTAAGCCATAGACACCTCAAGTACCATTGGATCTGCTGGATCATATCACCCATGTGGCAGAGCAGTCTGAAAAGTAGTCTGGACCTGTTGAAGAGCCTCCTCTTATTCTGGGCCCCACTAAACTCTACCAGCTTTCTAAGTCACTTGGTATAAGGGACAAATAACATACCCATGTGAGGAATATGCTGCTTCCAAAATCTAAATAGGCCCACTAGACATTGTGCTCAGTTCCTAGTGGCAGGAGAAGCTTTGTGCAACCAAATTATCCTTCACCTTAGGAGGAATATCACTGCATGCACCACAACACTGAACTCCTAGAAATGTCACTGAGGTCCTTGTATTTTGGATGGATTTATTTCCCATCCTCTGATGTGTATATGCTATACCAGCAACTCCAGAGTAGTTGCCACTTCTTGCTTGTTTGGTTAAATCAACATAATATCATTGATACAATAAACCAATATGACACCTTGTGGAAGAGACAAGCAATTAAGATCCCTGAGAACTGAGTTATGGCAAAGGGCTGATGAGTTAATATAACCTTGAGGTAAAACAGTAAAGGTATACTGATGACCTTGCCAGCTAAAAGTAAATTGCTTTTTGTGATATTTATGGACTGGTATGAGAAGAAAGCATTCATGAGATCAGAAGCTGCACACCATGCACCAGGAAATGAGTTCTTTTGCTCAAGTAAAGAAACCACAACTGGAACAGCAGCTGCAATTGAACTCACCACTTGATTAAGTTTCCAATAGCCCACTGCCATTCTCCAGGATCTGACTGTCTTATGAACAGGCCAAATAGAAGAATTAAGGAAAACATGGTGGGAACTACCACCTCTGCATCTTTCAAGTCCTTTATAGTGCAATTAATTTCTTCAATCCCTCCAGGGATGCAACATTGTTTTTGTTTCACTATTTTCCCTGGCAGTGAGAGCTCCAATGGCTTCCATTTGACCTTTACAAACATAAAAGCCCTCATTCCACCAGTCAGGGAACCAATGTAGGGGTTCTGCTAACTCCTAAGTATATCTATCAAAGAGCAAGATAGGTGAGTTGTTTGGAAAGTATGAGTACAAATTATTTGATACTATAACATGTGGGAGCCTGCATGGAGAACATAGGGTTAAAGGAAAGTTGAGGCTGCCTGAAACCCCAATTATCTCATTATTTGAGAACAGTAGGTGTTCAGCCAGTCTCCTTCCTTTTTCCTAAACTCCAGCCACCTGGCAGGCCTATATAAGCCCAGGTACTTCAAGGCCTGAATTTACTGGAGCTCAAATACCTCAACTGTAATAACTAGCCTGGGCAATAAAAAAAAAAAGCTTAAAGGTCAAAGCTCTTCTACAGCCACTGCCATCCATTAAATTCGTAAAAACATGTAATTCCATCTACTTGGAGCTGAGTTATTCCCCTCAATTTATCTTTGCAAACCAGGCATAGACAGATTATCCCTTCATGAAACATCCATAGACCACCCTGCCCCAGCCAATCCCCTTACTGCTTATGCCACTGCCTCTGGTTTTTCCTCTATATAAAAAAACCTTTTTCTGCATAATAAATGAGTATTTCACTGAAACTGCCTCCTGAGAGTTCTTCTTCTTATGAGGTCACCACTATCCCAAGACTCTGTCCACACAGCTCCGTAGATAAACAGGGAGTTGATGTGTGCTGCGACTCCCCAAGTAATCAACAGAACTACAATAATCAATAAAAGATATAGTCTAATTCCCTTCTTCTCCAGTATAGACTATCTTTACTTAATAGCTTCTATCAAATAAATATGATTAAAATTACACTACATGACTTCTGAGACTAGGATATATAAGAAAATTTACCATCATGTTTTGCTCCTCTCTCATGCAAGAACTTCCTAGCTGAGTATATGCAATAGTTAAAATAGTAATGAGATAATATTTTTTTTTATTTTGGTGCTGAGGACTGAGCTTAGGATCTTTCACATGCTCTTAAATAATAACTTCATCATGTATTGGGAGAGATTTTATGCACTAATAGATCACTGAAACAATGGGAAATTTGAAGGTGTTGCAGGTAACTTTTTCTCTGGTGTGACAAAAACATGATTACTGCCCAGATAGGGAATAGACAGACCAAAGGATGATTACATCAAAACAAGATTTGGTGAACCAATGAGTTTATTGGTTACAAAACAGGGTTAGGGGTTGCTTACAGGAGCAACAGATGACGAAAAAAGTCTACTCCACCATAGGTGACAACTCACCAAAGCTGTGCCTCTGGACCATACCTCACAACCTGCAGGCATCTCAGATGGTCAGAGAGCCTGAAGCACACTGTAAACACTTGCAATCAGCTCAGTTGATGAGTCTTATCCCCAAATAGTTATTTCTATTTTATATAGTCTTAGGGTAGGGTCTTGCAACTCTTTCCCAGTCTTGTTGACTTCTTGAGTACCTGGACCTTCCTTCCTTCCCCCCCCCCAGGAAGGAATGTTTCAGTTTCTAATTAACATAATTTAACTTTGGAAAATGAATGTGTAACCTTTAAGTTTCAGGTCTTCCAGACTTGATTTTTCTAAGCCTCTTTACTTTATTCAGGAGAGAATATTTCAATCCAGAGGAATCTGCTGCATAATACAAGGGTAGTATGATCCAATAAGGTAATAGTAGTGACATTACTGTTGTTACAGGGAATCCTAGACATATTGAGACTCAGAGCCATTTTCATTTGGAGTAGAGGGAGTTTATTATTATTTACTCAGGTACCAGAGTGGGATCTATCCTCAAAAAGCTCAAGCCCCAAATTGAAATTGTACTCTTTTATACCTTTTGTAGCAGTGAGTCAGGCTTGAATAAACAGCGGGAGAGGGTGGAGGGAGGTGGTAACAAGCAAAACCCTACTGTTAGCAGCTTTGATCAGCACAAATAAGTGGACAAGAGGAGAATTCAAACTGGAGAAGTTGACAGTTGTGCAGTTCTTATCTCTAGTAAACAGAATTTATTAGTCCTATGTCCTTGGCAAGGAAGTGGGGCTGGGTTATTGGCTGAACAGGCAGCCCAGGCCTTAGCAACTTCACAATTTTCCATAGCTACTGGACAATGAGAAGTTCAACTCCCAAGCAGTCAGCATTTATAATGAATCAATAGATCAATACTTAACATTCAGCCTTTTAAAGCACACTACTACTTTCATATTCTATAGGGATTAAAGCAATTAGATGCATTAGATGCATTTAAATTCAATTTATGTAATATAACATTTGACTACAACAAACACTTGATATGCTTTATGTAATACTGTTTTAATGTGTAGTGGAGTATTTTTGCATATTCTTAGAAATGAAGATAAAGAGTAAGAATTAACCCACTTGTGTCTGTGTCCAGTACTACCTGAAAGTATGACATCATCCATTGTGACATATAATGTCTTATACTAAATATGGAAGACACACACTCACATACACACACATACACATATAGGTAATATATATATATATGTATTATATATACATAGTCTGACAGAACTGATCACTTATTGATTTATATTTAGTTTTATTCCTTTACCTAATATTGTCTCAGAAAACATGAAAAGGCTTAAAATGATACATTTATTTGGAAAAAAGCATAAATTCAAATACAATTTTTCTCTAGTATTGTAACATCCAAATAAATGTGAACCACATACAATGACATTATTTTCATAGTTTGACAACTAAACAGAAAGAAATCTTCAGATATACATTTATTTTCAGAATAAAAATGAAATGAATTTTTTTCTTTCTGTGCAGACACTTGAGTTGATTGTGCATTGTAAATGAAAGTGTCTTTTCAACTTCTATGCAGATAAGTTCTAGAAAAAATATTTTTATGATCTTTCTCTTAATTTCTGACATTTTAAGCCAATTATATTTTACTAAAAACAATAATATAGGAGGAAGACATATGAATTTAGAATGGAATATACCCCTTAAGTTTTTCCCAATGTCTGCTATAAGATTTAAACCCTCGCTTTCAAAAAATAAGAAGTTTTTAAAAATTATTAAGTAGAAACTTTGTATGAACAAGTCATGTATTGATACAACTGTTTACCTCCTTCCATCCCCCATTCCATTGAGAGCCCTTCTCAATGGTATTGCAGGTATGGTCCATGGGAGGGAGGACCAAGTGTTTTGTAAATAGTAGTCAGACATTTAATGGGGGAAGGCAATGCCTCTGGATATTCTCCCACAATGGCTCTTAAAATCTTTCTGGCCCCTCTTTTGTAAAGTTCCTGAGCTAAGCTGGGAGAGTTTTAAGTCTACTATACTGTTGAAGCTTCTAGATTTCTGATTGAGTATCCTCAGTGTCTGTCTTCATCACTGGCTCAGGTTGTCAGGCTTGCTATGGAAGCAGCAGTCTTGTTCACCTCTCCACTTCCTCTTTGGTTTTAACTTGGCCTTAGCTGATGTGTTATTGGTGGTTCCTCTCATGCCAGGAATTCACCTATCATTTGTGGTCTGGTTGGTAGAATTAGTTTGCCCATGATTCTCACTGCCTTCTGATACATAAAAACAAATTATCCAATGAGAGCATAGGTCTAATGGGATCAACATTATCAATTTGGCAAGATTATAATGTGTGTAGCCTCCCTTTTGGCCTATGGTTAGAGCAAGCTACCCCTTGGAATCCAGATTCTTGGTCTCCATAGGAATTTGGCTTGGATCCCAGTTCCAGCTATGGGTTCCTTACCAGTGAGCAGATCTTTTATCCAGTCAGTGAACCTTTGATTACCCACCTTGATGGAGTGTCCCTATTGCACATTTTGTCATGGTGGTTGCTATTGTATACCAGTTTCCCCTGCTTTCTCCTAAAATTGCTGGCCAATTTCCCCTGGCATTTCATGTAGCATCTTCTGGCACTATAGGGGCTAACCACCTGGGAACTGGCTTTCTTCCAGATTCCAGCCCAGTCTCCATGTTGTGAGTCACCAGCCTGTGTTGTCTTCAACAATAGGGTCTTAAAGGCTGGTAATCAAGCCTTTTGACAGAAGCCCGTCTTCTTTTGGGAACCTCATAGGTCTTTCTGATCAACAGCACAATGTGGGTAGTAAATGATTTCTGGTACTGGGAGTTTTGACCCTCTTTAATTTCAAATATTTTCTTAATGCTTGTCATGGTTTGATCCAGGTGTCCCCCACAAACAATTGAATGTGTTCTGATAGATCGATCCTCAGCTGATGGCAGTTTGGGTTTTACAACCTCGATGAAGCTGTGTTGTTGGGGGTGGTTTATAAGCCAGCTTCCCCTTGCCAGTGTTTGGCACACCTTCCTGCCGCTGTTTGCAGTGCTGTGGCAGAGGTGATGTCCAGCCCTCTGCTCATGCCATCGTTTTCCCTGACAGAATGGAGTCTCCCCTCGAGTCCGTAAGACAAATAAAGCCATTCCTCCAAAAGCCGCTTATGTTTGGGTTCTTTCTGGGCAGCAACTAGAAAGCTGACCGCAACAGTTTTGGTACCAGGACGTGGGGTCATCTGTTGCTGCTAGAACCCTGATCTTGTGGCTTTGGGTCTTTTGGAAGTGATCTACAGGAGGAATGTGGAAAGACTTGAAATCTCGGTCTAAGAGATGCCTCGCAGTGTTGTGAGTATAGCTTCATGGATCATTCTGGTCAGAGCTGAAAGACCTGAATGTATTGAGAACTATGGACTGTGAGGTTTGGCTTACGAGGGGGAGAAAGAACTTGGTCAGGACTGTGCCAGAAGCAGTTTGCGTGAGAGGCTTATTGTGTTCTGCCTGCCTATGTCCTGGGAACCTGTGCAGGGTTGTCTTACGTAAAGATGGACTGGTGTGAGCAGATGGAGATGGCACAAAAAGAAAGATCTTTGGGTTGAAACTGCTGCCCATTCACCTGCAATTGTTTGAGAGATTACAACCATTGAGATTGGGCCAGCTGGTCTGCACTGGAACAACAGGAAGAATGCTGACTCTTTGAATAAAGGGGCCTGAATGCTTTGATCCCCCTGGATTAACAAATTGGTAGCCCACCTGGTTCTGTGCAATGGAGACCCAAAGAATTCCAGGACTATGGATGGGTGCCAAGGCGAACTGCCAGTACCGGATGACGTTTTCCCGGACTGTGAGTAGCCGAACTGGAGGGGCGGAATTGAATCTCCAAGAGACTTGTGCTATTGGTTGAGAATCATTGAGCTTGGAGTTAGAGATTGATGGTGCCCTGTTTGTTTTAAATCTTGTATTGTATTGGTCAATCTGTTTTTGCTGTGCCTCATGTTTTGCATTGTGAATGTTCTGTGCCATTATGGGTTTATTTTTGGTATTATGGCTCATTTGAAAGCTGTGGGGACTTAAGAGTTGAGCTGAACATATTGTGTTTATATCTTATATGATTATTAGTTTGTGGGGGCCAGGGGCGGACTGTCATGGTTTGATCCAGGTGTCCCCCACAAACAATTTAATGTGTTCTGATAGATCGATCCTCAGCTGATAGCAGTTTGGGTTTTACAACCTCGATGAAGCTGTGTTGTTGGGGGTGGGCTTATGGGGGTTATAAGCCAGCTTCCCTTTCCAGTATTTGGCACACCTTCCTGCCGCTGTTTGCAGTGCTGTGGCAGAGGTGATGTCCAGCCCTCTACTCATGCCATCGTTTTCCCTGCCAGAATGGAGTCTCCCCTCGAGTCCGTAAGACAAATAAAGCCATTCCTCCAAAAGCCACTTTTGTTTGGGTTCTTTCTGGGCAGCAACTAGAAAGCTGACCGCAACAATGCTATAATAAAACATGTATAGAAGTCGGGTTCCCTTCATTAGCCTATTTGATTGCACAACACATCATAAGATATTTGTGTGACCACAGCCTCATGCTTTCAGTCACATGGTGATCATTATTACATTCACTTGAGTTGTGTATAATGTTCAAACATCACTTTATAAAAAAAGAACCAAGAAAAACATCATTTAGTTTGAGTATTCATTGTTATAATCAGTGCCAACTATCAATAGACATGATTTCTCTGGCATTATAGTAATCAAGATTTTTTTATCTGCTTTAAAGGAACAGTTTAATCATCTAATTATACCGCACCAAGTGAACAAAATCAAATATCAAAATATTTGCATTCTGAGCTATATTACCTGTGCATATAATGAAAATTAACTATGGTTGGCATTATTCTTGATGTGCTATCATTGTCTTTGATGTTGGATTTAAAAAGTATAGCAAGACAGACCAGTTTCTTCTGATCTAAGGGAATTTATGTTCTATTCGGTAAGACAAAAATAAACAAATACACAAAATCCTTCCAGGATCTCATGAACATTACAATGCTTCAAACCCTTCTCTGATACTGGGTTAAAATTAGAGTCAGGAGCCAGGCATGGTGGCTCATGCTTTGAATCCCAGCAAACAGGAAGCAGAAGTAGGAGGATCACTGTGAGCTTGAGGCCACACTGAGAGTACAGAGTGAATTCCATGTCAGACTGGGCTAGAGCAAGATCCTAGCTCTAAATAAATAAATAAATAAATAAATAAATAGGGTTAGGGATACAAATTCAATTTAGCTTACAATGAAGCAAATGGATAAGTATGCACAGAGATATTTTTAGATTTTTTATGTGATTTAGAACACATACATAAATTTCTTTCTTGTGTTTGAGAATGCTGACAAGGAAGTATACCACTGTAGGAACAAGCATACTCAATGCTCAGACTATAATTTTTAATAACAGTATCTAATTAAAGGAGACATTGCTTCTTGAAGAATTGACTGGGCAGGTAGCACATCAAGTGAACTTGAAGAATCTTATATTGAAAGAAATGTTCCAAAAATGAAAGGACAAATTTTATCAAAGGTATACTGGGGCCAATCTGAAAGTGTTGCTGTTATGGTTTGAATGGGAAATGTCACAGGGTAATGTATTTGAACAGTTGGTCCCCATCTTGAGTGTGTGTGGGGGTAGGTGTGTTGTGTTTTGTTTACCTGAATAGTGAATAAGCTCTTATATGTCCATACAAAAATAAATAAATTATTGGCCAGGCATGGTGGCGGACGGCTTTAATCCCAGCATTCGGGAGGCAGAAGTTGGAGGATTGCCATGAGTTCAAGGCCACCCTGAGATTACATAGTGAATTCCAGGTCAGCCTGGAGTAGAGCAAAACACTACCTCGAAAAAAACAAAACAAAAATAAATAAACAAATAAATAATTGTGTGAATTTGGAGATAAGGAAAATGTCTATTATAGACATCTGTCCCTGTAGAATTGGGGCTTAATATCCCACTGCTTGAGTTTGGACTGCACTTAATGGCCTTCAAATGAGAACTGTGAGGGAAAACAGAGTGGATGGGATAATTTTAAAGTAGAGAAACCTGAGAAATACTAATTCCATCCCAGGATCAAGGATAACATTATCATTCTGATAGAATGACACCCCGGCACCTCACTTATGAAGTGTTCCTCAAAAAAATAATAAATAAAAACTCATAAATTTCAGTCCTTCCAAAAAGAGACTTCAGATACACCCAACATTTCTTTCGTAATTTTTACGGAGTATATAAGTATAGAATAATATTTTCTTTTTTAAAATATTTATTTTTAATAATCAGTAACACTGTATGAACAAATCTTGTGATGGTATCCTCATTTCCCTCCTCTCTGCACGCAACCTGCTGAGAGTCTGCCTCAGTGGGATTGCTGGAATGGTCCATGGGATCAGAGGTTATGAATTATACAAGTAGTATCCAGATTGTGTGTGTGTGTGTGTGTGTGTGTGTGTGTGTGTGTGTGTTGTTATTGAGGGGGGCAATGTCTCTGGATATTCTCCCTAACCATGGCTCTTACAATGGTTCTGCCCACTCTTCTGCAAAGTACCCTTAGTCATGGTGGGTGAGTTTTAAGTCTGCTTTACTGTTGAAATCTTATGAGTCGCTGGATTTCTGCTTTGGACTATTTTGTGTATTCTCAATTTCTGTCTCCTTTACCCTTTCACAGGTTATCTGACTTGCTGTAAAGGTAGCTCTCTTGCTCATCTCGCCACTTCCTCAAAGATTTCGTTTGGGCCCTAGATGATGAGTTAGGAGTGGTTCATCGGGTAACTACTTAGACTTGTTTTGATTGACCTAACTTTAGTTATCTCAGATCTCCAGTTCCTGGTCAAAGTACTCACAAATCATCTCACCTGAATCATTTACATCATATACTATTGTGGTCTAGGTACTGACAAGTTGTCTGCCAACATTTCCTTTGCCCCCCCTTTTTAAAAAAAAGAAACAAAATTTTCATGTAATAGATTTTCAATGATAACTGGAAGTGATTTACTAACAACACATTGGTCCCCTGCCCCTTTACTTTTAGTTTAAGGAACTTTTTGAAAACTTCACCCTAAATTCTTGAAGTATGGCCAGCATGCTAATATTGGAGATGTTTTTCTGGAATTGAACTCTTTTTCTAAATGCAATAATGGAAGATGGGGTAGAATGATGACAAAGCAGATACTCTGTTGACCTCTGAGTAAAGAAAATAGAAAATGCAAGAGAGAAAAACAATGATATGAGTATGTATACAAAGACAACAACTTCAAAAGGCTGTTCTGTCCAAAGCAAACAAAAAATTATAAATTTCACGAGTCCTTTAGAAAACTCTTACGTGATGTCACAGACTTGCTGTCATGATTCAATATTCCAAAAGTATGAAGCAAGTTGTATGGGTGTGTACAGTGAAAAACACTACAGGCCACACTTCATTGGTATAAAGTGGCAAAACCTAAAGGGCAGCATTTAACATGTAGTGTGGTCCCCAGAGATGATAGAACAGCTTACTATATAGCTTTAAAGTGGAATCACCTATAAAAGCTTAATTAATCCTAAAAGCACCTTCTTGGTAATATGATCTCAAATAAAACACTAGAAATAGTACAAAGAGTTAAATAATTAGGCTGAAACATATAAAACCATTGTTTTCTTGGATAAAAAAATACAAATATAAATAGATTCATAGTCATTTCCTATGGCCTAGTCATTGTTAGTAACAGAAAAACCTATCTTCTAGTATGAGATCTGTTTCTTTTTATATTATTATATTAAATGTCTTTTTTAGTTCATAAGCTTCTAGAAAATGAAGTTTCTGGATAATTATATGTCATGAAACAGTAAGTGGTTCAAAATTTATATGAAAATCAATCATATTGCTTTTTATTATTATGTAGAAAAGAGCTCTTATCACTATCTCCTTGGGACATTAATAAAATATATATTTCTGGACATTATAAATGGTGATTCTGATTCACAAGGATTGTAACCAATTCTGAATTTTTAATAGCCAAACAATTTGGCTATGATACACTTGGTTTTGAAGAAGCAAGGTGAGGAATCACTAAGACTATGATACACTTGGTTTTGAAGAAGCAAGGTAAGGAATCACTAAGACAGTAGAAGACATTGTTTTGATGAGATGGCTTTTTCTCTTTAGAAAAGTGTTTGGAACCACACAGATACACCCTGGGTCTGAGAGTATTGGCAAATAGTGATAAAAATAAGTAACTTCCATTTATAGACAACTGGATATGATGGCATCTTCAATTTAGCATGTATTGAAAATGCCTTCTACTGTTTTGAAGTTACTTTCTTGTTGCTTGGACAAAATATCCAACCAAAAATAACCTATGAGAGGAAAATTTTTAGTTTGGATAACAGTCTGGAGGGGAAGCATTATGATGGCAGGGGAAAGCATTGCATGAGCAGAGGCTGGACATTACCTGTGTCACAACAGGTGAAAAACAGAAGCAGTAGTGTGAGCTGAACTCTGTAATGGGGCAGTTGACTATATACCGCTAAGCCTGCTCCCAGAAACACTCCTCCAGCAAGGATTGACCTCCCAAATTGCTACCAGATGGGACCAAGCATTTAGAATACATGTGTTTACAGAGAACATCAAAATAAAACCACCACACAGGGTTTTAAGAAAATTAGAGAATCCATTATTTTTCATCATATTGCTCTCATTTTTACTCCTTTTCAAAATCAACCTAAGATATTTTCTAATGTCCTTAACATTTCTTGCAGTCAGCAGCTACTACTAAGTATGGCTGCAAGGTTCCTACCCAATGTTATAAAAAGAGTGAAAATTTCTGGGGAAAGAAAACAATCCAACATGCTGAACTGACTGAAAGTCACATAAGAAGCAGCAGGGATGTTGTTTTCATGAGTTGTCCACCATGCTGGAGTAGCATATTTGATGATGTAGTTGCCTTTGAATCATCTACGTTCCTGAAAGTAACTCTTCATCTAAACTTCTGTAAGTAACCCCAAAAACCCACTGCTTCACTAAGCTAGACCTGTGTGGAATAATTTCTTTGTTCTGTTGTCAGTTCCCTATATGAGGGATTCAATATTTGTTCACATCTACAGAGGCAAAGTCATGTAACAATTTCTTTCAGAACATTACCTGAACAATTGCATTGAAGTTGATGTGCTGCAGTTTACTATATCCCTTTAAAAATTAAGGCTTATTCATGATATTTTGCACTTATATTCAAGTAGGAAAATAGACATTGAATAGTTTACAGAAACCATGCTGAATATTATAAAGATTCAGAATTTCTCTAAACAATCAATATAATAGAGAAATAAAATAATCTGAGTTTCATAGAAAACACTAATAATGATGTGTTTAACATATTGCTGGGGAAGAGATAACCAGGGATAATGGGTGGTAAGAAAACTAATCAGTACTCAGGAAAGGCAAGCAGCATTCAAAGCCCATGAAAAATCAATCAAATGTCTATTATAGAAGAGTAACAAGAGTTGTTTTCATTATGTTTTTAATTTACTTTCATAAAATCAGTGGAATATTTTCTTCTGAAGACACTGCATTACACTTAGGTACATTTTCAAAACCATTTTGCAACTACCTAATGTTCTTGATGTGTTTAAGTCCTTTATATGTAGAATTAACACCAACCCACATATAGGGTATGTTTACATAATAACTATATTTCCTAAATATTTGCATAACAATGAAAAATAATTAAATTAAGGAATAACCTGTTAAATCATCTTATCCCAAGTTAACACTGACTCATAATATCATTACAATATTCAGAAATCCAGTGATCACTGAGACAGATTGATTACATGTATTGGTTTACTACTAGTTTAGAGTTCAAAATCTTACCTAAATTTGATATTTAACATCAATAGATACCTATCTATTCATCAGTTCAATTCATTTAACCACTGCATGTACCTATATTACTGTTTCTACTTATAACTAGTATTTTAAAACAGAAATGTAACAGAAAGAACACATTGGTCTCTTGAAATGATTTAAAGGTTACTGATCATGCCATGCAGCCTTTCTAAATTTTCAAATGAAGACTGACAAGTTGTGATGGGGAAACTTGGGTGCCAGCTTGATTGCATTGAAAGATGCTTCTGAGATTAGTAAAACACTTGGTATGTGTATATGAGGGCATTTACAGATACAATTAGATGATGATCAATGTGTTAATCCACTTATCAATTCATAATTTAAATAAAGTATTAAGAGGTGGTTGGACTGTGGAATGTAAGTCCATGTTGGAGGAAGTGGGTCCCTGAGAACATGCTATTAAAGGGTGCATCTTGCGCTGACTCCTTCGTGTCACTCTTTTTTGTTTTCTTTATGGATGCCATGAAGTGATCAGCTGATTGGCACCATGATGCTCTGCCTCACCAATGGTCCAGAACTAATCGAGTCAGCCAACCATGGACTGAAACATTTAAAATTATGAGTCAAAATAATTGCACACTAGTATATTTTTTCTCAATGTTATTTGTCACAGTGGCCCAAAGTCTGACTAATATATAATTCATCCTCAAACTAATGGGTATTGAAAATTGTATGACCAAGGTCATATTTCATTATTTCTGGAGTCAGTAAATTTATTGTACAACATATATTTTATGCTAGTTGCTTGAGTATAAGGACTCTAATTAAAAAAAAAATTAAAGTTCAGATCTTTGCTCAGAAAGTGATAAGAATTGCTTAAACCTTAGCATAAAAGAGGTGATTATTAAGGTCAATTTGTGGCTATTAATCTTTCCATAAATAGTTTTTATTATTGATATCTGTATTATCCTCAATTAGATACAATATATTAACAAATCTTATTATTTTTTTACTTTTTTAAACAAAACATTTTACTCACAAATTCAAAAGTTTTAATAAACTTTTATAAATTTATAACTTAGTCAAATCATATGGGAAAAGCTATATAAAAATGTTATATAAAATTATGAAATGAACACAAATTTCTTTAAGGATAATCTAATTTCCAAAAAGTTAAGGAATAATGTTTGACAAAATCTTTGGAATTCATTATTCCCAAAATATCCTTTAAAATGAGAAAAATTTGAATTTGCTCATCCTTAAAGAGAAGCCTGTTGCTTACATTCATTTTGATAATAGTCATTTATCTTGGTTCTTATTATTCAGTCTGATTTATGCAGGTTATGTACCCTCCTGGGTACTCAACAAATGGTTGCTGTCAGACTAACTGACAGATGTGTTTGATCTCCTAAGCACCATGGTAGTGAGTTTAAATAGATACACAGATGCTCAGAAGGAGATGCTTAGAGATTTAGGAAGTGAGACATGAAAGAGAAAGGGGGTAGTATTTGTCAAAGACTTTAGACACTGAGTTCAATATGCCATTTGAAATTTATGCTTGTCAAATATTGTTAAATATCCAAGGACTTAGCAAATGTAAGTTACTCAAAAAGTATATGTAACATCACTTTATATATAATCAGCGTATATTAATATGTGATAAATGTGGGGTTTTATAATGCTTGATCTTCTCCCAAATATTTTTATAAATTTTAAGAATTATTAAAATATTAGTGGAGGGAGTTCCAGTTCAAGAGTGCTGACTAACAGACATGCTGCATCCCTCGGGAAACAAGGGTCAGAGTTTTCAGTGGGGATCCAGGTCATGGACACAAGAAGTGGTCACACTCTGAGCTCCAGACACCTCCTGGCACAGGATTCTCACCACTGGAAGCCTCCATCGAGGATCAGCCCTCACCAGAGTCAGTGAGTCCTCAGGAGCTGGCAAGCCCAGCTGGAGCAGCCTCAGCCTGCTGGCTGCCAGAGGCTTTCCTTCGGCCTCTGCTGGCTTCCCCCTCTGCGTCTTTTGCATCTATCCAGTCCCCCCAAGGCCCTGTGTGTCTTTCCTTTTCAATTTTTTTCCTTTTTTCACCCTTTTTTT
>PVHP010024565.1:0-26319 GCA_004024765.1 Zapus hudsonius | reverse complement strand
ATATAGACCATTCTGGATTGCCTAGTTTCTATTTTTAGTAGCCTCCCTATCAGACATTCGCATAGTGCATCTTTTCTTGGGAGCCCAAGAGTATGGGATCCGGTGCATCTTGCCCTAAATCCCCATTTCCAATCAAAGGTTCCCCCTCACTGAGTGGAATATTTGGCCAAATTTAATGGCTGTTGATTGACTCCCCCAGACCCAGGTTCCTTCATTGCACATTTGCTCCTTTCTTGGTTTGCTGTTCTCTCCCAGTAGGAACTGTATTCAGCCTATTCATGGACGCAGACTATGTTTCATGCCAATGGTCTGTTTACTCCAGTTATCGCCAATCAGCTTCCCCTGGCAGCTTGTGCATTGCCCTTCAGCCCTTCACTAACTGCCATCTGGGGGTTGGTTACCATTCCAGAGCTCGCTGGGATTCTCGATAGGGTCTTGCTATGTAATCCAAACTGACCTTGAACTCCAGATCCTCTTACCACAGACTCCCAAGTGCTCGGATTGCAGGTGTGCACCATGCCCAACTGCTCTGTTTACTTTGGGCAACAGATTAAATCTGTACCGTTTCTGATATCTAAGACACTTGTTGAAGTGTCTTTTTGATTTTAGGATGAAGCTTTCTCCTGGTCCACCTGGACTAGGTGTTGATAATCTGTCCAAGTCAGTGGATGGGACTTGGGGAGCAGCTCTCTGGGATATTGCTGGAACTTTGCTTTGGAGAGGTTGTTCCAATCTTTCAAGTGGGGGATATTGGAGGCAGTTAGAAATCAGCAGGCTCCTGCAGCTCTCTGTCAACCTGCACTTTCTGACTAGCTTCATGGGTAAAACAAGTATCTGATCCTTTTCTGCTAACTTGGTTACTTTATCCTCATTGTCCGTGCCGAGAATGGGCTGCTGTTTATTGGAGCCTTCCAACCATCTCAGTAGCCCAGCAGCCCTGTGCAGTCATCTTATTTTTCTAGGTTTGCATGTCACGGTTCTTCCGTTTCCTCTGTTCTGGCCTCGGAGCTCTTAGTGCTCTTTTTTCTCACTCTCTCAAGCTTTTTTTCTTGGGATGCTCTTCTACAGTGTTGTCCATGAACTGGGTCCTCTCCTGTGCTTAGGCAAACATTCTGCCACTAAGCTCCTTTCACTTGTGGTTTGGAGGCAGGGCCTTGCTAAATTCCCAGGCAGGCTTTCAACTCCAAGTCTTCCCCATTTTATCCCCAGCAGTTGGAATTACAGATCTGAATCACTAGGCCAGGAATCCCTAAACTCTAACCCTCTTTACCTCGTATCCTTTGGTGTTAGCTTTTCAAAAGAAATCGTCCTGAATCTCACTGCAAGGAAGCAAGAGGGTGAGTTTCCAGAGAGTGGAGTGGGGGGGTCTTTTTTCTTAGAGTTAAAGGGACATTGTGGACAACATTGGGCCCACATCTGAGGGGATGGGGGAACTCCTCATCTTGTTAAGCAGTACAGTTTACAACCTAAGTTGTTTTCTTTTCTTTTTTTTGCTTTATTTTTTGTATTTTTTTATTATCCTTAATACAGTTAATGAACAAATAATTAGTTGTTGTCCCCAGTTCCCCAATGCCCCTCTTCCCTATCCCCAAACAGCTGGATATCCTCCTCCTAAGTTGTTTTCTTGAGACTAGACATTTGTGTAAATTCACAGGTTATGTAAACTCACAAGAGATTAGGCTCCATATGTGTGTGTAAGACAGCACTGGTTAGGCTCCATATGGTTGTGGCCAAATGATTAGAGTGCGGGAATTTTGTTTTTACTTTTGGCCTTTTATCTTGAAGCTATCCGCATTCATGTACAGGTCTTCGTGTGTGCATGTGTTCAGTCCTCTTGAGTTATATGCCAAGGGACAGAATTGCTGACTCATGTTCCACACTGTAAGGAGTTGTCAAACATTTCCAAAATGATGTACATCTGTATTCCTGTCAGTAGTGAAGAATGCTTATTATTGCTCGGTAGCTGTTCCAGCTTCTAGTGTGTATGAGTTGGTGTGACATTCCGAGTTAGATTGTGTCCCCTGAAAGATTAATGTCCTTGAGCATCTGCTGGTGTGCATACTTGGAAATGGTTTCCATTTGAAGCCAAGTATCTTTCTCAGAATGCTACCTGCTGGTGAAATTTGGGGTTCCATACGCTTCTTGTCTTTTTATAGAAAGAGAGGGAGAGATTACACAGGTTATCGCCTGTTATTCCTTCACTCCTAGTCTCCTCCCTGAGGACCCTCCTCAGTAGGATCCTTGGTGTTCACTGCAGGGCAGTTAGGGCCTCTGCCTCAGGATATTTCTACCTACCCTGTGGTCCTTACAGTCTTCATTCTCCATCTACCTCAACAGTCTCAAGAGTTTGTTCTTGGTGTAAAGTTCTCTGTAGACTCTGTATTTCTATTGGGATCTGTTCTCCACCATGCTTATTGCTATTTCTCTGAAGGTGGTTGTCAGGCTGGCATCAGGAGCAATACTTTTCACTGCTTCCTCTGTAGATTCTTCTGGACCTAGTGAATGTAGTGGAGGTGGCATATCTTGTGGTTGGCAGTTGGCTGACTTTTCTTGTCAAATTGATGGATCTTGGGTCTCTCCAGTATTCTTTGCCATCTATAAAATAAAACAAATTCTCCTGCCAATAGTGAGAACAGCTCTGATTAAGGCGAATCTGCATATCATTTTGTGTGACAAGTTGATGAGGATACCCACTCAGGAAGTCCTGAGAACAATGGGGGCTTCCTGCCTGTGGGGCACCAACTTGGTTCCCAGTACTAGTTATGAGTTCTCTCCCACTAAGCGGACCTCACATCCAATTAGAGGGCAGTTACCCACAGCGGCTGTGTGCCACTGTTGCACAAGTGTGCCTTTCATGCCTGGGCGGAGGATTGCAGAGCTTCCCAGGTCTCCTGCTTATTTGTGCTGTTGGTGACCATTGTTACTCAGTAGCTTCCACAGCAGGGACCACACAGAGAGGACTGGCTTTCCTCTCTGTTCCCTCATGGGCTCTCAGTGTCCTGAGATGGCAGCCTGTGGTGTTTTCAGCAATAGATCTTTACCTTTTAGCTCTGTTGGATAACCAAGTGCTTGGCAATGGCCTACATTGTTTGGGGGACCTCATGGGTTTCCCCAGCCAACTACTCTCTGTGAGAGGAGTAAACCAGTTCTGGTCCTCAGATTCACAAGCCAGAGCCAGTGATTTTTTTAAAACACATTTATTGTCAGTAATTATAAATACTGTACAAACAAGTCTTGTGATGGTACCCTCCTCCCTGTCCCCAACCCCCTAAGGGCCCCTCTCAGTGGGATTGCTGGAATGGTCCATGGGATAAGGGGTTATGAATTATACAAGCAGTAGCTAGTTTTGTGTGTGTGTGTGTGTGTGTGTGTTGTTGTTGTTGAGGGAGGCAGTGTCTCTGGATATTCTTCCCTACTATGCAGAGCTGGTGATTTTAGGATGAAGCTTTCTCCACCTTCTACTGGTCCACCTCCCTTAGTTGGGGGTTAAATCTTATATACTGCTATTCAGGAAGAAGGTACCCAATGTACTAACTTCTTTAGTCTTCATTTTAGTTCCCCTCCCTTGCCCTGACCTTTCCCCTCCCCCCATATTCTTTCCCTTAATTAGTGTTTCTGGTATCCCCTCCTCCTCTACCTCTGTTTTCACTTCTTCCTGGTCTCGTTCTAGTTATAGACCCACAGTCCTAGTGCTTGCTGCCTTTGCCTCCTCTTCCACTGCTCCAATTTAGGAGCCACAGATGAGAGAAAACATGTGGTGTTTGTCTTTTTCAGGCTACATAACTTCACTTAGGATGACATTTTCCCATTCCATACATCTTCCTGCAAATTTCATTATTTCATTATTTCCTTACTGTTGAGTAGAATTCCATTGTGTGTATATATATGTCTTCATTATCCATAGTAGATGGGCATTTCTGTTGATTCATAGCAGCAACAAACATGATTGAACAAGTATCCTGAAGTAAAGAGGAGAGTCTTTGGAGTAAATGCCCAGTAAAGGAATAACTGGGTCAGATGCTAGCTCTAGTTTCATCTTCTTCAGGAGTCATCATACTGACTTCCATAGTGATTATACAAGTTTGCCCTCCCACCAGCAGTGAATGAGGGTTCCTCTTTCCTTACATCCTCACCAACATATATTATGGTTTAATTTCTTTTTTAATGATTGCCATCCTGACTGGAGTAAGGTGGAATCTCACAGTTGTTTTATTTTGCATTTTCCTAATGGCTAAGGATGTTGAGCATTTCTTTAAGTGAGTACTGGCCATTTGTATTTCTTCCTTTGAGAATTCGTGGTTCAGTTTTCTGCCTAATTTTTCTGCCCCAGTTTTTGAGCCAACAATACATTTTCAATAAATGATGTTAGAGAAATTGGATAACCACATGTAGAAAAATGAAACTAGTCCCACTCCTCTCACCATGCACCAAAATCAACTCCAAATGGATTAAGGACCTAAAACTCTTTTTAAAAAATACCTTTATTTTCAATAATTAGATGCATTGTATGAGCAAATCTTGTGATGGTGCCCCCATTTCCCTCCTCTCTGTCCCCAACCCAATGGGGGCCCTCCCCCGTGAGCATGCTGGATCTGTCCATGGGGTAGAGGGTTATGAATAGCACAAGAGATAACCAGTTTTTTTCTCCCCTTAGTTTGTTGTTGCTGAAGGGGGCAATGTCTCTCCGCCATCATGGCTCTTACAATCTCTCCGCCCTCTCTTCTGCTCAGTTCCCTGAGTCATGGTGGGTGAGTTTTAAGTCTGCTTTATTGATAAGATCTAAAGTGTCTCTGGACTTTTGCTTTGGATTGTGTTGGATATCATTGGTGTCTGTCTCCATTGTCCTTTTTCATGGGTTATCAGACTTGCTGTGGTGATAGGTCTCTTGTTTATCTTGCCTCTTTCTCATAGGTTTCATTTGGATCCTATATTATGGGCCAGGGGTAGTACCTGAAACTCTTAAACAAATGGAATAAAAAAAAATAGGGAGAACTCTTCATGATATAGGAGAGGAGAAAGACTTCCTGAATAAGAAGACTCCAGTAGCCCAGGAAATTAAATTAAACAATCACTCAACCATTGAAATCTCATGGAACTAAAACAGCTATTTCCAGACAGGCATACCATAAACAGAGCCAACAACCCACAGAATGGGAGAAAATCTTCACAAGCCATAAACCCCTTTTCATTTTCAACGTTTTCTTTTCCTTTTGGGCCAAGTGGATATATCTCCTGTAAAAAGTGGGTGTGTTTGTTACAATTATACAATTATCAACCACTTCTTTAATCAAAAGCTACATCCCTCGATCCTTTAATATGGTCCTATCTTCTTATTGGTTGTCAAATCTGTAAAAACACTTTTGGGGGCAGTTTTTGTTCAGTTTTGTTTGTTTTTTGTTTGTTTTTAGCAGAGAACTCGCTTCTGGACCATTCTTGGCATTCTCCCTTCAGGCTTTCTCCTTTCTAAAGAATCGGCATTATCACAAGTTATAGCCTTTACACAAGTCCTGGGGTTTTGTCCCTCAAGACACCTTTTCTATTGAGCCAGTGTATAGAACAAGGCTTCTCTTTAACAGTTACAGCTGTGTTCTCAGCGTGTTTCTTGTG
This sequence comes from Zapus hudsonius, assembly GCA_004024765.1. Taxonomy (NCBI): domain Eukaryota; kingdom Metazoa; phylum Chordata; class Mammalia; order Rodentia; family Dipodidae; genus Zapus; species Zapus hudsonius. The sequence goes on along the minus strand of PVHP010024565.1, from coordinate 20,712 downwards.
GGAAACTTTAAACTTGCTCACATTCCTTTCCTTGTCAAACTTGACATTTTTTCATAACTTGTCACTCATAGTAGGTCTGAATCAGAGTGATACCACATTATGTCCTGCCTTGAAACTTCCTCTGCTAAACAAATTAGTCCATTTCTTCTGAAGTTAGCCTCATCTAAGTTCTCAGGACAGAAGTGTAAGGCAAACAGATTTTTTTTTCAGAATACCATAAGAATGGCCCCTAGCCTACTTCCTGATAGAGTCCCCTCTGAAACTTCATGAGCTGGTCCTTCACTGTCTGTTTCTCTCAGCATTCTTTGTCTTCTAAGCTTACATTAGAAAGGCTCATTAACCTCTGCTTACAATATTCAAGGGCTTTTCTGGCCCAGAGTTCCAAACTTTTTCACTTACCTCCTATAAACCATTTCCAAAGGCCTACTAACTACATGGTCAAGTTATCACAGCAACACCCCCACATACAGTACCGGTTTTCTATAGTAGTTCTGTGCCTTGTTTCTGTGACAGAATGCCTGACAAAGGCAACTTAATGAAGAAGTATTTATTTATTTTGGCTTTCACTTTGAGGTCCCAGTCTGTCATTGAGGGGAAGTCATGGCAGCAGGAGCATGAAGCTGCTGGTCACATTCAGTCCACAGTCAGGGAGCAGAGAGCCAGGAATACTGCTGCTCACCCCACTTTTTTTTATACAGTCCAGGACCCCAGCACATGAAATGGCACTGCCCACATTTAGGATGAGTCTTCCCACCTCACTTAACCTGTTCTTGAAAACCCTTCACAGACATACCTGGAGGATTGTCTCCTAGGTGATTCTGAATCTTGTTAAGGTGAAAATTGAAATTTGCCATGACACTCCCTAGCCTGTCAAACACAGGCAGTGACCAGTGAAGCTTAATGTCTGCTGAAAGGACATATGTTTTTAAGCAGTAGCTAAGCTTTAAATTAAGCAAACTAATTTTTAATATAGACTTCACAAACATAAATAATAAATACCCATGGGTTCTAATTTGAAGATCAACAAGACCCATTATTCTTTGTGGTGTGTGTCTGGTGCTGGGGCTCGAACCTAGAACCTTGTTCATGCTAGTGGGCAAGTTCTCTGCCTTCGAATGACTCTCCCAGTCCCATTAGACTGTTCCTTAGGCCTAGAAAGTTTCAACAAATACTTCTTAAGACTCCTGTATCAGTCAGAAATCACTAAAGAAACAGAAGTGATAAAATGAATGTGTGTTTAAAAGGGTATTTATTGGATAGGCTTTAGGATATGGACTGGGCTGTCCAACAGTTGCTGTCTCCAGGCTGGTGAGGTGGTGAACCAGGTCTCTGCCCAGTTCAGGCTGGATAGAGACTGGCTCTACTGTCCTCCCAGGACAGTCCAGTGGTAGAGGCACGCACAGTGAGGAGCACAGGCAGCTAAACAAAAGAAAAGCTCCTTGAGCTCCTGGAGCCTCTTTATATACAGTCTCCCACTAGAAGGGCTGCCTACTCTGGAGGAAGGACTTCCTTGCTCAGTTAATCCTTCCTGGGAACACCCTCACAGGCCCACACAAGAGGTGCATCTCTCACTTGATTCCTAATCTGATCCAAGTTAACAGCAACACATCTCCCTTGCTAGTACTAGAAACAATTTAGAAGTAAGATGACAGCTTAAGAGTGTGTGGTGTAGGCACATCACATGAGGACCTTGGTATAGTACCTGGCATATTCATTTGATTTTTCTCTCCTTCCCAGAAGGTTAGTGGCCTGGCATCCCCTGCAGTTCTGCCGCTTGTACTAGCAATAACTTCTTTTGTTTGGACAGGTGCTGCCCACATGATCGAAGCTGATGTCATTCTTCCAGGTGATGGGTCAGAGCATGGCCAACCAATCATGGCCCATCCTCCCGAGACAAACAGTGATAATACTCTCCAGGAGTGGCTGATGGAGGTCGTGAAAAGCAATAAGGGCATCAAACTGGATTTTAAGAGGTATTTGTAGAAATGTGCTTCTCATCGTTACAAATAACTTTCATGGAAAACATTCCTGAAGACATATGTCTGACTACCTATTTTTGTACTTTATCCAAATGGAAATTGGAATTGTAGGCCTGCACATGTGTCAGGAATAGATCTAAAATCCACCGAGCTGTTTGCTAAAATTGTTTCTTTGGGATCCTTTTAGGCTAAAGTTAATTTTTATAGAAAAATTCACCATAAGTTACTATTGTATAAGCGCTTCTTTTGCTGGGCGTGGTGCTGCACATCTTTAATCCCAGCACCCAGGTGGCTGAGGGAAGAGGATTACCTGAGTTTGAGACCAGTCTGGGCTACAGAGTGAGGTCCAGGTTAGCCAGGGCAACAGTGAGACCCTGTCTCAAAAAAAAAAAAAAAAAAAAAAAAAAAAAAAAAAAAAAAAAAAAAAAAAAAAAAAAAAAAAAAGAAAAGAAAAGAAAAAAAACAGAAGAAAAAAGAAAGAATAAAATGTTCCTTTGGAGGGATTTTATTGAATTAGCTAATGTCTGGTATGATTGATGATATTACATTTATAAAGGGAATTATGTAAAATTCTTTAATAACCAAAGTATTCCTTAAAAATATCATTTTAGGAGCTGGAGAGATTACTCAGTGGCTAAAGGCACCAGCTTTCAAAGCCTGATGACCTACACAAATTGGTACATGCATCTGGAGTTCATTTGCAGTGGCTGAAGGCCCTAGCATGCCTATATTCTTTCTTTCTCACTGACTCAAATAAATAAAAATATTTTTAAGATATTATGGTGGAAACATTGGCAAGGAGAGCAAGATTTAATTCCATGTCTGCCCTGGTCATCACACAAATTTTCCTTCTTGAAGTATTTTGACCACATAAAAATGATAAAGTCAGGAGTGAACTGTGATGCCAGAAATGCTCACTACATATCCATAGTGGTCACTGCTATTAACACCCAGGGTCAGTGGGAAACCTGCCTCATCTCTGACTCATACCTTAAAATTGAATTTTCTCAAAAAAATTAATGAGAATTGGGAAACCTTCTGAGATTATTAAGATGACTCTAATCATTGTGAGGTTAACTACCAGTAAACCTTGTTAATCTATTAATGAACAGCTGGACCTACAGAACCTTCATGTATAGGAGGTTGGATTGACAAGGCTTGTGAGTTAAAAAATAACCTTTTACCTCATAATCCTAAAGCTTTATGAGTGGTGGATGGTTCAACTATGTTTTATTGACCAAGAAACAGCCTCATAGCCGCCAAGTTATTTATCTGAGGATGCCTGCTGAGCCTGGGAGGCTGAGCCAGCTTCAGATCCAAGGCAACTTGGAGCTGGGGCAGCATTCCCCTGAACCATGGAGCTTTGGCTTTGATCCGGAACACTTGGCAATTGAAAGCATCTGGCCTCCCTGCCTCTGAATTCATGTGCTCACTGCTCTGTGAGTGTACTGTTGTCTATAAGATAGTCTTTTGCTCCTCAGGGATTAATTTGTTCATTCCTAAATGCTAACAGCTACCACAAAAGGCCCCTAAAAAGATGTTGCAAGCCTTGTTATTGTTTTTAATCATAACAGATTTTAAGGGATCTGAAGAGTACAGTTATAAGAACATTTATATGTCAGATACTGTTCTAAAGCATTTCATATTCACATTTTTCTTGTAAAGACACAAAGGCACCAGACGTGGTGGGGCATACCTTTAATTGCAGCACTTGGGAGGCTGAGGTAGGAGTGAGGTTAAGGCCACCCTGAGACTACATAGTGAATTCCAGGTCAACCTGGGCTAGAGTAAGATGCTACCTTGAAAAAAAACTATTCATTTGAAAGAAAGAGAAAAATTGAGAATGGACATTCCAGGGCCTTCTGCTGCTACAATAAAAACTTCCAGATACATGTACCACTTTGTACATCTGGCTTTATGTGGGTACTGGGGAATTAAACCCAGGCCATGAGGCTTTTCGATCAAGCATCTTTAACCTCTGAGCCATCTCTCCAACCTGTTGCCCTTGATTTCTAATGAAATTCATGGGAAAGCAGAGTAGCATAACACAATATCCAACAGAAACAGCACAAGGGAAGAAAGGTCTATTTTAGCTCAGGGTTTCAGGAGGATTTCATTTAGCATATGCAGGGAGCTGTGCTGCCTGTGGTAGTGAGAGTGTGAGGTGAAGCTGCTCATACAGCAGCAGGCCAGGAGGCAGAGAGCACTAGCCAGGAATGAAGCCACCATGCCTGGCATATGGCATGTTGGAAGTCAGGTGTTGTGGTGCCTCCAGCTTTGTTTTTTTTTTTTTTTTCCAGGTTGACTTTGCTGCTTCTGTTTTTTTTTTTTTTATGTTTTCCTGTGAGTTTTAAGAGTGTGGATTTTAAAAATATTTTTTATTTGTTTATTTACTTGTGTGTACATGTGTTGGCACACCACAGCCTTTTGCCCCACAAATGAACACCAGATGCTGTGCCACATTTTTGTGTCCAGTTTAAATGAGTAGCTTGGAAATGGAATCTTGACTGGCAGGCTTTGCATGCTAGTGCTTTTGACCACTGACCCACTCCCCTAGAATTGTGGATTTAAAGTGGTTCAATGCAGCAGAGGACAGGAAGCATTGAAGACAGAAACAGTAGCATCTACATTCGAATCCACAAGGTCCTGCATCAGGACCTGCTTATTAATCCAGGATCAGAAGAGTGAAAAGACAGACGTGTACCCATGAGAGCACAGTGAAGGACTCTGGAGACTGAGTCCCTCTGGTTTTAATGAATAGTTTAGTCTTACAATTTCCCCTCTTCAGGTAGGAGGCCCAAGAGGAATAGAGAGAAAAGTAGAGCTCAGAAAGACATGTCCCATCCTTAGGAAGAGGGTTGCTAAGTGTTCTCTCCTATGCCACACCTATTTCACAGTGTGCCACACCAGCTATTTCTTAGAAATGAACATTTCTAAAGGTTCGCAAGGGTTAATCATCTTGACACTTCAAAGGATAGTCAGAGGTAGTGAGGTTTTCAGTTAAGTTTGTATGTAGATTTGTGGGGGGGTATATGTGTTTACATATGTGTGTAGGTGCATGTGCGTGTTTACGCCACATGTTAATATACCAAATGTTTTTCTCACCTTGTTTTTTGAGACAGGGTCTCTCACTGAACCTAGAGCTTACTGATTTGGGTAGAGTAGCGAGACCAACGTGCCCCAAGGATCTGAACTCAGGTCTTCATACTACATGACAAGCACTTGTGTATACATTTTTAAAAAATGAAAATGGGGGCTGGAGAGACTGCTCAGTTCTTAAGGTGCTTGCCTCCAGAACCAATTCCCAGCACCTATGTGATCCAGATGCACAATGTGGCACATGCATATGGAGTTCATTTGCAGTGGCTAGAGGCCCTGGTGTGCCCATTCTCTCTTTTTCTCTCTCTGTCTCTCTCTTTTTCTCTCTCTGTACTCTCTGCTTACAAATAAAAACATAAAAAATAAAAATAAAATAAAAATGACGTAGACTGATGAAGCCTCATTGTTTTAAAGTCTATATGTGTTAACTTGATGTAGAACAAAAAAGCCACTTTTTAATTTAAACTAGATAAAATAACATTATCTCTAGCTTACAAAAGGGTACTCATAATAAAAGAAAAAGAAATAACATTTAAGAAAACACAGTTTTATACTTCCCAGTCATCATTAGAATTGTCATCATTAGAATTGTGTTTATGTGTCCAGTCTCACCCAAGAACACATGAAGAGACTTTTTCCCTCCCAAGTCATGAGTCAGTATTAGAGTTGATATTGCAGAGCAACAATTATGAGCCAGTATTACAGAGTGCCTGATGCACTTGCTATTTCATGACTGTAAAATAAAAGAGAATATTGGTGTCTTTTCTTAGATTGTATCACCCTTAGTGATCCTAATATGGAAAAAATTTTTAATTTCAAAATAGATTTTATTTGTATTTCCCTGATAGCTAAGGATGCTTTTTGAAATATTTAATAGCCATTTGTATTTCTTCTTTTGAGAGCTCTGTTCAGGTCCATAGCTTATTTTTTGATAGTTTGTTTATATAGCTCTTTGAGTTTATATACTCTGGGTAGTTATCCTCTGTCAGATGTATGTAGCTAGCATTAACCTCATTCTGTAGGCTACTTCTTCACTCAGTTGACCATTTCCTTTGTTGTACAAAAGTTTGTAATTTTATGTGGTCCCATTTGTGAATTCTTGACCTTATTTTCTGAATGACTAGCATCCTATCAATCACTTCTCATTTCTGGGACAAATGTATATGCCTGTGTATATTGTAGTATATTCCTTACTTGTTCCTTTAGCATTTTCAGAGCTTGGTGGCTTACATTTCGGTCTTTGATCCATTTGGAGTTGACTTTTGTGTAGGTTCTCATTTCTGGCATCCTCCTCCTCCTCACACCACCTGGCACAGGCCAAGGCACAATCTCCAAGGCCAGCTGAGAAGGAAGGGAACCTGGTGACAGATCCCAGGAAGGCAGGCAGTTCTAATATGAAATTTTTAAGCCTCTATTTGGTTCATAAGTGCTATCATGATTTATGTAGTTACAAAACCTTTAGGTTCCTTGCACAAAAAAGCAGTGTAAATTAAAATTTTCATATATGCCATATGTTAGCCTTCCCTTCTTGTTGCCATGTGATCTTTTAATTTATTTAATTCAGAATTGTATTATATTTATATTGTGAATTTGAGAAGAGTGAAGCCATTAGTCTAAAAGAACTTCTTGCTATAGGAATGAAGCATTAGTAACAAACTCTGTTTTCAGCCTGGAAGCTGTTGAAGCATCTATGAGTCTCTTAGAGAAAGTGAAGACCCACCTGCAGCGTCCTGTGTGGATTAATGCCGATATTCTTCCTGGACCTAATGGCAGTGGCAAAGTGGTAGCTGCAAAACCATTTATAGACATTGTGACATCCTTCTTTCCCGATGTGACATTTTCCCTGGGCTGGACAACAGGATGGCATCCTGAGAAAGTCAATGAAGGTGATTAATTCCAATCATGTGTTTATTACTGATCAAATTAAAACATGTCAGTTATACAAATAACATCTTTAATACAGAAACTAATGAAGGTTCTGTGTTAAGCAGTGGGCATGCTCCTCTGTTATTTCAGATAGACCTAGAGGACATCTGTCCACAAGCTTCTGTTTATCTGCAAGGTGTAGAATTAACCAGAATTGTCTCTTTATATGCTCTGAACAATAACAACAAAAACCCAAGTTAATATTCTCTTTTTGTCCCCCATACCATGGAGCAAAGTCCATATGTCAGATGAAAGCTTTTAAGGTGGAATGATTGTGGCTGAGCAACACGGGTTCTGCTCCCTGAACATGAGAAGACCTTCATTATCTTCTTTCTGGCTAGACAGGAGTGTGGGAAGCCAGGAGACACTGCTTAGGTTGGGTCCCTTCTTTCCATTCATATCATTCTATGGGTGGACCCGACAGCTTCTTAGAACACCATGAGGTTCAGCCTTGGATTTCTTCACACATCTCTTGGTAGTGATTCCTAGGTTATGACTTGCAGTCAAATGCTCTGGGACATTTGTTTACATGCTGAAAATTTTCATCTAAAACAGCAGTGAGAGTCTATGGAAATGTTAGCTTTTATCTATGGGTTTCAGGGCATTCGTATTTATTTGCTATTATCGTTTTGTTGGGTTGTTTTTGATGTTTGTGTTCTGTATGTATGATGTGTTTTCTGTGTTTTGTGTGACTATGTTGGTGATGATCACACTCAGGGCTCTGCACTTGCTGGGTCAGTACACTGAGTTATTCCCTCAGATCCAAATATAATGATTTAATATTCACCATGAGGTTAGAGTAGCTGTTACTTAGTGAGTGAGTAGTGACTTTTAGGTTATGACCTCAGTAACCAATAATTGATATAATTGAGAGAAAAACTAAAATATTTTAACCTAACTCTATTTTAATTGTCTAACCATGTTAGTGTTTATTAGCAGATAGCATCTAATCAAAGATGCTTGAAGAGGTAAGGGGAAGATCTTCAGCACCTCCCTTATTAAAGAGTCTACACACTGTCCAGTAACTAGCTCTGTCCCTGCCTCAGCTTGCTTCAGGGTGCAACATCATCCATCCCCACAGGGTACTTCTGCCCATACTCACTTTTTAAAATTATGTTATTTAGTTTGGTACTACAGAAACAGGTTTCCATGTGGCTTTGTCACAATATCTTTGCTTTTGGCTAACCATCTCCTCAACTTTGCTTTGGTTACTTGTGTTATGAATTTTATAATTTATATTTTCCACTTAAAATATTTTCTTAAATATCCAGATGTTGTGGTACACTCTGAAATTCTAGTACTCAGGAAGCTGAGGCAGGAGGATTTTGACTTCTAGACCATCCTGGGCTACATATAAAGACCTTGTCTCAACTCATAAAACAAATTTGTTGTTGAGTCAGGGATTATAGCTTAATGATAGGGTGCTTGCCTAGCATGTGTGAGATCCTAGGTTTTCCTTCCAGCATCACGAAAAAGAATTCATTTCTTTCACTGGAGTATTGTTTGCTCTAAATCAAAATGGAATCTTTATGAATTATATATGAATTTGCTTATAAATTACCTGTAGATTTTCCTATTCTGAGGTAATTTGATTTTTATTTAATTGACTTTCAAGACTTCATTTAGAAAATTTAAACTTTCTTTTCATCTCAGGATACAGTTGGACAATGGTTAAAGAGATGGACTATATATGCAGTGGACTCAATCAGCCTGTCACTTTCCCTGTCAGGGCAGCGCTAGTCAGGCAGTCTTGTTCTCAGCTACTTTGGCTGTTGAAGAAATCAGACAGGTACGTATCCATTTAACACTATGAGGCATGAGTGTCTGTGAATGCTGAGGTAGAAAGCACATGAAATTAATGCACACCTGTAATCCAAGCACTTGGGAGGTGGAGGCAGGAAGATCAGCATTTCAAGGTTATCCTCAACTATAGAGCAAATTCAAGACTAGCCTGTACTATATGAGAGAGACTCTGTCTCAATAGAAGGACCTGAAAATTGTGAAAAGATAGTATATGTGAGAGAAAGACAGAGGGAATAAAACTTACAGTGAAATGTACAGATTCCCTCTTTGATGAACTTTATCATCCTATCTTACACATTTGTTCTATACAGAAATAAATATATATGTGTAATATATATAATATATTAGATATTATATTAAATATCATATCAGATCATATATTACATATTATATACTATTAGATCCCAGTAAATGGCATCCTCTTTTATTATGCTATTCCTTCATAAAACGTTATGAGTACTGGTTTATCTTTGAATTCTACCATTTCAGAAATCTTTCATATAAAATTTTAATCTTTTAATAAGTAATAAAAATTAGCTGAATAGTTTATTAAATACACTATAAGGTAAAGATGTTAAAACAGTTTTGGTACTACTTGTTTAACAGACTCATTGGTAGAAAACACAGAAGTAAACCCATATCTACTCTGGAGCTTAGTATGAGAACAAGCCATCATTCTGAGTATCATGCAATACTGTTTGCCATTCTCTTGTGGCAAACACATCATTTATTTATTAACTCTGCCTCCAGTGTTGGTTGTTGTCACTGGTGTTGAAGAATTACACTGAAATTAAATAGCATACATACTATACTAATTTTTAAAGATTATTATTTAAATTAAGGCATTAAATTAAAGTGTAAAAGTTAACTTCTAGAGAACTCTAGAATCCTTGAGAATATCTCCTCACACCTGCATTTGAGAAACACAATATAAATGGGCTCTCTTGATGGTGGGGTTTAGCTCAGTGGCAGAGTGCCTGCCAACTGTGTGCAGGGTCCTAGGTTCAATTCCCAACACCACCAAAAAGAAAAAGCTATAATAAATGGGCTCTCTTTTCATGGATACATATTGAATACAATATTTATATATTTTCATGTATACAAATAATCATGTGTGCAAGTACCATAAACTATGGCCAACCAAGGTTGAATTCCAATTTTGTACAATTTGTACCATGCTTAATGAATTGTCACAGTGATTTCAAGTGGTCCTGTGCCATCCTGATGAAACGTTCAACTCATAGAGGCACCTGTATCCCAAGAGCATCTTCCAAACATAATCCAAATGAGCCTTGCAAAAACAAGAAGTACAGTGATTTGTTGTTGGTTTTTGATGCAGGGTCTCACTCTAGCCCAGGCTGACCTGAAATTCACTTTGTTGTCCAGGCTTGTCCTCAGACTCATGGCAATCCTCCTACCTTAGGCTCCCAAGTGCTGGGATTATAAAGGTGAGCCATCATGCCCGGCTTCATGTTTTCTAAGACTTTTAAAGAGATTCTACCAAAGTTTATGAGATGTTTAGGGAAAAATAAATTACCAAAGCCAGACATGAAGGCATATGCCTTTAATACAAAATACCTTGTGGACATGAAAAGCCAGACATGGTGCCTCATGTCTTTAACACAAAATACTTTGTGGACATGAAGAAAATATCAACTACCATCTAGATATTGCTGGGTTGTTCAGTGTGGCAAAATCTAAGGAATGTTAGAATGTTTTATTTCCTATTAAGCAGAAATTCCACATTTCCTAAACATTTAGTGTTAAGTTTTTCAAACTAAAAGTATTTAGAAAGAACTGATTTTTCTTGTAGGTAGGTCATTAACAAAAAGCTACTTAAATGAGTGAGATCATTCTCCACAGTAAGCATTCTATTATTGTATGCTGAGGATTGCTGCTTAATCTTCTTTTGTGGCTGATCTGTTATTAGAATCTCAACTGACTTAAATATTGACGTCTGTGTCTTTTACTGAATTTATCAATGGATTTGATTGTTTAAATTAGTGTACAAAATGATGGGTTTCATTATGGCCTTTTCATATATACTTTCTTTTCACTGATTCTCTTCTCTCATTCCCCTTTTCTACATCCTACCATATCCCTTTGTCCCCTTCCTGCACCTGGGAATATCCATTCTGCCTTTGTGTCACAGTATTCTATTACTCCCCTCCCCCCACATCTCATAAGATCTCCTTTTCCCCTTATGGTCCCCCTTCTTGTGTTATGATCACACACTCCTACATATTATACACATGTATAATAACTAAAATCTAGGGTTTACGTATGAAAAATATATGAGGCATTTGCCTTTCCGAGTCTGGGATACAATGCTTAATATAATAATTTCTAGAGATCTGGGGAGATAGCTCAGCAGTTAAAGGCACTTGCTTGCAAAGTCTGCCAGCCTAGATTCAATTCCCTGTAAAGCCATATCTACAAATTGGTGTATGCATTGGGAGTTCACTTGTGGTAGCAAGAGGCCTTAGTCTGTCTGTCTGTCTCTCAATCTCTCTCTTTTTCCTTGCAAAAAATTAAGAATACTTTTTAAAAACTAATAATTTCCATCTCTAGTCATTTTTCTGCAAGTGTCATGATTTCACTTTTCTTTGTGACTAAATAAAATTCCATTGTGCCATAACATGTACCATGTTTTCCTTATTCATGTGTTGATGAACATCTAGCTATTATGAATAGAGCAGAAATAACTATGCATGTGCAAGCATCCCATAAGCCTTGGGAATATACTCAGGAGTGGTGTAGTTGGGTTATATGGTAGTTCTACTTTTTTGAGACACTCCCATATTGCTCTCCATGGTGACTACACAATGTACATTCCTACCACAGTGACATCTTTGCCAGGCTCACTTGTCGTTTGTTTTCTCAATGGGTTAGCCTCTTTGGCTGGGGTGAGATGGAATCTCACAATGGTTTTAATTTGTATTTCCTTGGTGGCTACGAATATTTAACACTTTAAAAAGTATTTACTGGCCATTTGTGTTTTTGCTTTTGTCCCTAAAGTTGTCTTATTTTATTCCTTTATCTTTTGTGGAACTTCTTTTTTGATTGCCATGAGGTAATTATGGTTACAGTGATGTTTTTTAAGCTGATAGCAGCTTCATTTTATCTACAAGAATTTTAAACTTTTACATGCCCAAACACATTTTATGTTTATGTTGTTTATGTCACATTTATACCTTTTTATATTGGATTTCTATAAACAAATTTTTAGTCATATTTAAATGCTTTTTTTTTTTAAGATAGGGTCTCACTCTAGTCCAGGCTGACCTGGAATTCACCATGTAGTCTCAGCATAGCCTCAAAAACTCTGTGATCCTCCTACCTCTGCCTCCTGAGTGCTGGGATTAAAGGTGTGTACTACCACACCAGCTCTTAGCCCCTTCTTTTAACATTTTTTTAAACCAGAATTAGAAGTGATATGTGTCACCATTGTGTTTATGTCTCATCAATTATATAATAGTATTATGATAGTAGGATATTCTAAAATTCTTCTTGCCTTTATTAGTGAATTTTATATTTCTGTGTTTCCACGTTTCTATTCAGCATCCTTTCATTTATTCCTTTAACATTTCTTACAAAAGTGCTCTAGTGATGATGAACTGCCTCAGCTTTTGTTTCTCCGAGAAAGTATCTTTTCTTCATTTCTGAAAGACAACTTTGGCGGTTTAATACTCTTGATAGGTCAGTTTTTGTCTTTTAGCACTATATACATACCTTCATGGTTCTGCTTTCTTGACCTGCAGAGTTTCTACTGAGAAATCCACAGATACATTCATGGTTACTCTTATATAAGACAAGTAGCTTTTGTCTTACAAAAATATGTCTGAATATAGGATTGATCCTATTTGAGGAACTTTGAGCTTCCTGAGTCTGAATGTCCACATGCTGTCACACCTTTTGGAGCTCCTCCACAATTATTCTTTCAATAATATTTTCTTTCTTTTTTCCTTTGTCCTACATCATACACATGTTGGTTTGTTTGAGGATATCTGATTAATCCTGCAGATGTCCTTCACACACTTGTGTTTTCTTTTCTTCCCTACACAGGTCATTTCAAATGATCTCTCTTCAGTCCAGAGTCTTCTGCTAAATCTGCTGGCCAAAAAAAAAACATTTTTAAAAAAATTAATATATTTATTGAAATAGTTGTATTTTTATGTGGGGGTTGTACATGCCAGAGCATGTGTGTTGAGGTCCCAGGACAACTTCAAGGTGTCTGTGCTCCACCTTCTTTGAGACAGGGTCTCTTGCTACTGCAAACACACTGCCAGACTGCAAAGGAATCTCAGACTAGCTTGCCCACAAGCTTTGGGTTTCCCTGGCTATGCCTCCCTTTGTTGCGGCACCTTGGATCTCAGATGCCTTTGTTGCAGGCACCTTGGATCACAGATGCCTGTGCCACTTTGTATCTGGCAGCTTTATGTGAGTGCTGGGGAATTGAACCTAGGCTGGCAGAGCACCTTTAACTGCTAAGCCCCAAAACGCATTATTTTTTTCATGTCATCAATTATATTCTTTATTGCCAGGATTTCTGTGTGGTTCTTACTTTATAATTTCTATCTTTTGTTATTTATAATTTTGTTCAAATGTTGTATTCATTATTTCTCTATTTGTGTTCTCTTATGGCTTTCTGAACTTCCTCAAAAAATCATTTTTACTTTTTTGTCACGCATTTCATAGATCTCCATTTTTTATATTGGATAGAAAAAAATTATGTCCTTTAGTAGTGACATGTTTCCTGGAGCTCTTGTGTCTCTTAACACAAGTCTGTCTCTGCTGTCTTCAGATTTATAGGAAAGGTCACCTCCTTAGTCCTACCGAGTGTCAGAAAAGAAAGACCTTCATGAGTCTGCCTAGAGGAGATTCTGAGGATCTTTCATACTCTTTCTCTGGATGCACCTGTTCTACTCATCTTACTCCCTCTTTTATGCCTTCTCTTGAGTCTAGAAAACTTCCCATTCATTTCCTCGAGTGCAGTGCCCTGAGGTGTTCAAGGTCAGCACATGTTCTCAGTGCAGCTGGTCATCTGCACTTGTTCATGCACTGACCAGTTGTGCCATCTATGAGGATGGGGTATATGGCACGAGTGAGGGCTCACAGACTAGCAGTGTCTATAGGCCAATGCGTCCTACAGGGTTCAGAGGTAGGACACTTGGAGTCTGCCATGGTTAATAGACACTGAACCTTCCTTTCAGTCCTTTGCCTGGATTGCTAGGATCCATTAGTTTTTCCCTGCTCCTAGTTGCCCCTGAACTAGTCCAGTTTTCTGAGAAAGATGAAAAAGGTGTAGGCCTCTTGGGCACTATCCCACATGGCTAGGGAGCTGAATGCTCACCATTCCTATTCTCCCCAAGGGAGAAAAACAAGATAAGGGATCTCTTTTAGGCACTGGGTTGGGTTGCACTAGGGTATGTGGGTAAAATAAAACTTTTTATGCCTCTTCAATATATCTATTTTTGGATTTTTTTTGGATGGTGATACCTTTTCATTGGACCCCCAGGTTGCAACAAAGGGACTTTGTGGAGGGTGGCCATCAAGATTGTGTTTGTGTGGGCATAGAAGGACTAAAGCGCTCTGCACTGCTGGTGATGTTGCAGCAGGTGTAGTTGAGAAATGTAGCTTTTATTTCGCATATCTTTGTGTCTAGTTAGAATCCAGGGTGGGCTGTTGTATAAGAAAACATGGAGAATGGATATTTAGCTAAACTACTAGCCTCTGTCACAAACTTACATATCTGTTTGACATGACTTTTTGTTTTCCCTTACTTAGGTTACCTTGTAAGTTAATTTTCCAAGTAAGTGATGCATTTGTTCAAAAACCAAACAGGACAAAGGTTTACACTGTAAAAAGTCTCTCTTTCTGGGCTGGAGAGATGGCTTAATGGTTAAGGTGTTTGCCTGCAAAGCCTAACGATCCCAGTTCAGTTCCCCAGTGCCCACATAAAGCCAGATGCACAAAGTGGTACATGCATCTGAAGTTCGTTTGCAGTGGCTAGAGGCCCTGACATATCCGTTCTCTCTCTCTCTCTCTCTCTCTCTCTCTCTCTCTCTCTCTCTCTCTCTCTCTCTCTCTCTCTCTCTTTCTCTCTCTCCTTGCAAATAAATAAAAATATTTTTAAAAAGCCTTTCATCCCCCAGTCCTTCTACTTTCACTAATCATAGCTGTTAGTGTGTTGTTAACCATAGTTCTTAGCTTCTTCATATAAATAAGAGTAAAGATAGATATATTTCTTGTTTTGATCTCCTTTTCAAACAAAAATGTCTGTTTCTACACACCTTCCTCCAGAGGTATGAAGAGGATGGGTTCTGAGAGGAGAGGAGGGGAGAGGAGGGGAGAGGAGGGGAGGGACACACGGGGCCTCTTGAGGTACCACCCACCCATGAGTTCTTGCTTTGTGTTTTAGGTACACACTTTATAATAATTTTTTATTATGAATTATTATGTTATTGATTCACATTTGTGTTTCATATGCCACCTTTTTATAATAAAAAAGGTTGTTAAAATGTAGCCTGAGAATTGAGTTAAATGAACATAATTTAAGGTAATCTTCAGCAATCTTATTTTTCTCATTTTAGTATTAATACAATGGTGGAAATATTAAATGAAGCAGCACAACACTGGAAAGCTCTTATTTTAGCCTCAGTGATCATATCTGTGTCTTTTTATAAGGTTTGTTACCATGGTACCCAGATAAATTAATAGCTTCCATTTTAGAAAAATGTATACATATATGTATGCGTATATGTATATGCTTTAAAGCTAAATTTCATATTTTCTACTTTGTATCTATAATATAGTTTAAAATTCCTTTTGGTTTATTATATAATACTTCTGTGGCACAAAACTGATGTCACTTTTCATTAAGGGCAGGAATTTGACAGTTTATCAAGATCACATTCTTCAGATAGTTTATTTTATGTCATCACTAGTAAAAAATGCTTTGGGGATTTTCTCCTCTTTTCTGACAATCTTGTGTGAAAATAAGAAAGGAACTACTTAAACTAATGAGAGTACTTACAGGCCTTTTGAAATTGCTTTTTTTTTTTTTTTGCTTTTAACTAGATAATTCTGCTTTACATTTTCCCAAATTAGTACAGTGGTATCACTGTAAAAACAGAATGAATAATATTTAGGCTCTCAAATATGCACATACCTCTAAATTTGCATATGCTGTTGCTTTTTGACTTCAGAAATGGATGTAAATTATTCTGTTTATTATCCTTAATGATATCTCTGGGCACTCTGTGGGCTCATAGAAACCTCCTCTGAAAGGACAGTGGAGCCATTATAGGTGACTGAAAGTTGGGAATGTCAGTGATCTTCTTGGCCTTCCTTTCAGTCTCTTCCCATCATGCTCTCTACTCTGACTGGGCTGAATGAACCAGGTCATAAGCTGGAACTTGTTGGAGGAACAAACTTTGTGATCATCAGTCAAATCTCAGAATCTCTCCAGCATCCCCACTTTTTTTTTACAATGCAAAATTTGATTCATTTCCAGTGTGACAGGTCTGGGTTTCTAAGCAATTTAACATCCCTGTTCTTTAAACAGACCAGTTATGTAACTTAGCAAATAGCAGTGGGAATGTGTTTTGTCTGCAGTCTCTCTGATGTTGATGAAGGAATGAAGTAGAAAAGTACTCTTATGCCATTGTTAATTAAGTTTTTCATCTCTGTTCATTTGGCTTAAAGACATATAAGAGCACTTTAGGCTTCTTGGAATTGCCTGTAAGTTTCTTACCTTTCACTTTTAACTAGATAATTCTGTTTTATTTTAATATAGGTACAGCCTGACCATTTGGACTGGGAAAAATGATAACTATTCCACTGAAGATTTACTCTATATTAGAAACAGTTTTAATAAAAAACAAGTTTTCTATGATATTTTGGAACCACAAAACTGTGAATTTAAACAAGCCATTGGAATAGAAGTTAATCTCTAAGAAGATTCTTGTAAATTATTTTCTGTGTTTGGCTTCATAACCATCTGCTTTGTCCGAACTGCCATAGCAGCTATGATTGTTGGTTCATGCTCCTGTGCGCTCACTCTGGCCTGACTTGCTCTTCCCTAAGAGACTCAGGGGGAGAGGAGATTTAAATGTGCTTATTTAGTAGTAATTTAGGAAATATTTCCCCAGCTAGACTAAATTCCTTCATGATTAGGGTGCCTATGTAAATATCATTTGCCCTGCTTCAAAAAATCCCGAGGACAACACTTAAGAAAATGTTGCAGCTGTGACTTATTAAAATATGACTAACCAGAGAATTTATAAGGTAGGTTGTTTGCCTTTTCTCCCTGAAAATAAATTATGAGGCTTTTTTTGTTGTTTGTTTGTTTGCTTTTTTAAATAGAATCTCCCATAGTCCAAGCTGGCTTCAAATTTGCTACATAGTTAAGGCTGGCCTTGAACTCCTGATCCTGTGGCTTCCCCCTTCCACACGTTATGATTACAGGTGTGTGTACCAGGCCTGACTCAGGGGCTTTGGTTTTGAATTCAGACAGACTTTCCTCACAGTTCAGCCTCTACCCCTTATTAACCATAGTCATTTGGAAATTTTTAATGGCCTACTAGTCAATAAAAGGGTGAGATGAAAATACTCTTGTATAATACAAACAACTAGCTCAAAGCCTACTACACATAGTAAATATCCATTAGGAAAGTTAGTTCCTTCTCGAAAACCTTAGCATGATCATATGTACTATAGATAGAACATGAAGTACTGGGGACATATAAATACATAAAATAATAATCATATCTCCAGTTGAATACAATGCTATTTGTTAAATAATATCTAAAAAACTTTATATGCCAAACATAAAAGGTGCAATTTCATTTTAAAATGTTATCACTACAATGAAATTGTTTAACAATTGGGTGAAAATGCTGAGCCGTGTGTGGTGGCACGTGCCTGTACTTCCAGCGCACGGGAGGAGGATCACAAGTGCAAAGCCAACCTGGCTTACACTGTGATATCCTGCCTCAGAAAACAAAATACATTTTTGTTTATAACTTTTTTGTAATGACAATACATTAATTTTGGAAATTTTTTTGAATAAATTAACTATATTTTGATGAAACTTGAAATACAATTTTTGTCTAGAATGAATGAATTCTTATTTCACCCTTGATAATAGTCTTAAAATGTTATTTAAAAAATAATATTGTGAGCCGGGCGTGGTGGCGCACACCTTTAATCCCAGCACTGAGGAGGCAGAGGTAGGAGGATTGCCTTGAGTTCAAGGGCACCCTGAGACTACAGAGTGAATTCCAGGTCAGCCTGGGCTTGAGAGAGACCCTACCTTGAAAAACAAAACAAAACAAAAAATAATAATAATATTGTGAGGTGATTAAGTGATATTTAAGATGAGTGTCACTTGGGTGTAAAGGCATATTTTAAACTATTCTTGGGAACAAAAGTACTTAAAGAGAACTGTAAAAATTATTCTGTGGAAAAGCAAAGTTTGAATGGCTGCCTTTATGGGAAAACCGGCCCTGATCACTAATTCACACAATGCACAAATACTTTGAAGTGGATCTTTGGCCTAAATATAAATGCTAAAACCATAAAGCATTAAGAAGGAAAAGATAATATACTCTTGACTTACGATAGGTGACAGGTAGAAAGCAGTAACTCCAAACGAAAAATACATAAGTGAACTCTGTCAAGATTTAAAATTTGGGACTGGAGAGATAGCTTGGTCAGTAAAATCCTTGTTATGCAAGCAACAGGGCCTGATGTCAATCCCTAGGAATCATGTACCCATGTAGAAAAGCCAGGCATGGTGGCACACACTTGTAATCCCAGCATTCAGGAAGTGGAGACAATTGCTATCCTGGGTTTTCTGGCTTGCCAGCCAGCCTACCCAATTAGACAAGTTCCAGGGTAGTGAGAGAACCTGTTTCAGAAAAAGTGGGTGGCACCTGAGGATCAACACCAGAGCTTGTCCTCTGGCCTCCACAGGCATGTGCACCTGTGAACACACATATCCACAAAAAAGATTAAGCTCATCAGAAGACACCATTGACATATCTGACAAAAGCTTGTATTCTGAAAATGTGAAGTACTCCAAAAAAAGAAAAAGCCAAAAGTCTTAATTAAAAATTAGAGGGCTGGGGAGATGGCTTAGTGGTTAAGGCATTTGCCTGCAAAGCAGAAGGACCTGAGTTTGATTCCCCAGTACCCATGTAAAATCAGATACACAAAGTGGTGCATGTGTCTGGAGTTCATTTGCAGTGGCTAGGGGCTCTGGTGTACCCATTCTCTCTCTGTGTGTGTCTGCCTCTTTCTCTCTGTCTCTGTCTCTGTCTCTCTCTCAAATAATTAATAAAAATTAGAAAATACTGAACAAGTACTTCACAAAATATTCATATGGCCAAAACATTATCAAAAGACACTGAGCAGCATTACTCATCTAGGAAAGGCAAGTTAAATTATAATGAAAATCTAATACTTCCTAGAAACTAATACTGTAAGGACTTGCGGAAATGAAAAAAAGAAAGAATGCAATCTGGCAGTTTCTAATAAAGATAAAATCTCTGCCTTGGGACCCAGTCCTTCTGTCTACATTCTTATACTGCAGAGAAAGAGCCCATATGTTCACATAAAGACTTGTATAAGAATGCTCATAGCTGCTGTACTGTGTCCTTAGAGACAAGCTAGAAACAACCAAATTTCCATCAACAGAAATGAGAAATAATAGTAGAATTATACAATGCTAAAAAGTTTGAACTAATAAATATAACAAAAGTGAATATTAAAACATACAAGAGCTGGAGAGATTGCTCAATGGTTAAGGTGCTTATCTGCAAAACCTAATGACCGGAGTTCAATTCCCCAGTGCCCATGTAAAGCCAGGTGCATAAAGTGGTACATGCATCTGATGGGGTCCATTTGCAGTGACTGGAAGCCCTGGTGTGCCCATTCTCTCTGTCTCCTATCTTTCTTGGCTTGCAAATAAAAATAAAAATGAACACATTTACAAGAGTAGGTACAAATGAGCAAGTACATATGGATCCATTTATATGCAGTTCAAGAAGAGCAAAAACTCACATATGGCGATAGAAGTAGGGATAGTTGTCACCTGTGTTGTAAGAGGGAACGATGCACTTGGGGGGCTGTGACTGTTCCAAGGTAGCTATTTGGATGTGCGTGTTGGAAATATATCATTGATTATACATTTTACTGTAGCACAGCAATCAAGATTCTCAAACTTGATATACAGAATGCATAGACTGTTAGCAGACACTGAAAAGCAGCTTTTGTTAATGTGGAAAGATATTACACTGTATTGTTGCAACTTGTAACAGGGCATTAAAAGTTGTATCATATGTAAAGTTATATGCATTCACATGTATAGAAATTTTTTGAAAAGAAGTTCAAACAAAATATGTAAGTGAAGCCAGGTGTGGTGGCACATGCCTTATCTAAGTACTCAGGAGGCAGAGGTAGGAGGATCACTGTGAGTTCAAGGCCAGCCTGGAACTCCATTGTGAGCTCCAGATCAGCCTGGACTAGCACCAAACACTATCTTGAAAAAGCAAAATTTTAAAATATGTAAGTGGTTAAGTACAGACTTTTTTAATCTTTTCAAAGTTCTCAGATCTACTTTGTTGGTGTTAAGATCCTAGAGCATCTGAGCGACAATTCCTGAGCCTGGAAACTTTGATAAGAGATTTGATTGTTCACAAATTCAGAGCTTTTAAAAATACAATTGCCTTTGGTCCTGAGAGAGTGATGTAATTACTAATTAGACAGATGTGTACTCATATGTCCAATGGGAAATTATTAACAGTAATTTGGAACAGTTTGTTACTTTGCTTGGGACTTTGGTTCTTTTGGTTTTCCCCTCTGTAACTAAAATAAAGTAGTGAATTCATAGACAAATATT